>JAODAL010009220.1:0-112350 GCA_025379985.1 Phyllomedusa bahiana
AGACAAGGCTTCGGAAGCTTTCTCATAGGCAAAGAGCACTAAAGATCCGGCAAGGCTGCCAGGAAGAGGCAGGCTTAAAGAGGGGCAGTGACCGGCAATAGCCAAATACCGGGGCACTGGCCCATTAAATCTGACACTGCCGACACGCGCGCGGCCGCGCTCCCTAGGGCGAGGAACAGAGACGGACGGGACAGGAGCGTGGCTGGGTAAGTGGACACCGGCACAGGCAGTGGGGTGAGCGGACCCTGGACCCGACGTGCGGGACGGGGCGCCGCCCGGCGTCGGGGCACGGATGCACCTGCGACCCGGGACGAGGGTCGCAGGGGCATCCTTGACAAGGTCTTTGTTCCTGTGTGCATTTGCAAACATTAATCTGGCTTTTATATGTTTATTTTGGAGTAATGGCTTCTTCCTGCCAGACTGGCCTTTCAGTCCATCTTGATATAGTACTCATTTCACTGGATAATGACACAATCTTACCAGCTTCCGCCAGCATCTCACAAGGTCTTTTACTTGTGTTCTAGGGTTGATATGCACATGTTGGTCCAAAGCACGTTAATCTATGAGACACAGAACCCATCGTTTTGCTGAGCAGTATGATGGCTGGACATTCCCATCTCGCTTGTACTTGCTTCCAAAATTATCTTCCTGATATCTTGGCTGATTTCTTTACACTTTGCCATGATGTTACATACAGAAACAGTGTGTTTCTGGTGTGAATTAAAATACACATCCACAGGGGTGTCTCTAACTCAGATGTTGCCAATAAACCTATCAGAAGCTTCCGAAGACATGACATTATCTTATGGGCTGTTCCAAATTGTTTAAAGGCATAGTAATCCCTAGTGTATATAAACTTTTGACTTTGCAGAAAGTAATAAAATGCCTTAAAAAATTCTCTATCTCTCATTTTTCTGGCATTTGGCAAATATAAATAATGCTGGTAATCCTAATTGACCTAAAACGGGTAAGGTTTATTCCGATTCCATGTCAGATAGTGAGAAAATCATGCATATGTGCCTTTTTATATAGTGTATGGAAACTTCTGGTTTCAACTGTATGTTAGTGGTCATCATCCATTAACCCCTTAAGGACCCGGCGTTTTTTTTTGGTGACACGTTCGTTTTTCCCTCCTTGCCGTCTGAAAGCCATAACTTTTTTATTTTTCCACCTACATAGACACATGAGGGTTTTATTTTTTTGGGATAAGATGTACTTTCTAATGGTGTTATTCACTATACTATAGAATATACTGGGAAACCGCAAACAAATTCCAAGTGGGACAAATTGTGATAAAAATTGTCTTTTCGCCCGGTTTGCGGGGTTTTGCTTTACGGCATTCAAATCTTCGGTAAATATAATATGTTATCTGTATTCTACAGGTTGTTGTGCATCCGAATACCAAACATGTAGGGTTTCCGTTATGTTTTGGTACCATAAAAAAATTCCAAACATTTTCTATTTTTGAAATTTGCGCCACGGCGCAATTTTGTGCAACCAATAACTTTTTTGTACTAACACCTACGGACGTCAGTGAGGGGGCATTCTTTGCGGGCTGAAGTGTACTTTTATCGCTAGCAGTTTGGAATGCATGCGACTTTTTTGACATTTTTTATTCCATTTTTTGAGTGACATAAAATGACCAAAAAACGCAATTTTGGCGTTTGGAATTTTTTTTCTTCTACGGTGTTCAGCGTACGGGATAAATGATGTTATATTTTTATAGATCGGACTTTTTCGGACGCGGCGATACCAAATATGTGTAACTTTTTTATTATTTTAATTATTTTATTTGTAAAATGGGGAAAGGGGGTGATTTGAACTTGGGCCAGGGTAAGTGACGGGAGCCTTCACAAGGCTCCCCACCACCATGCCCGGTCATCGGATCGGCGCAGCCGATGACCGTAACGATCGGTGCCGGCACCGATCGGCGTTCATTCAGACGCCGCGGCCATCTTTGCCGCGGTGTTTGATGGGTTAAACAGTGCCAGCGGCGGAGCTACCCGCCGGCGCTGTTACTGCCGGGTGTTATCGGCGAATAGCCGCTAACACCCAGCGGCTGTGCGGGGGGGTTGCGGAGCGATCCTCCTGCAAAGCCCCTTAGCGGCCCTGGGACGTACTCATGCTAAGGGGTTAAAAAGTTGCAAGTTTCAAGTTACAATCTCCATTCCTTTATTCATTTCATACCCTCTAATATTTAGTTTGCAACCTACTCCTAGTGTTAGGGCTTGTCCCCATGGTAAAGGTTTGCAGTTGGTTTTACAGATGGTTTTTGGATCTGAAAACTATCTATAAAGCGCCTGTCAACCTTTTACATTGATTTTAATAGAAAATCTGTGCATTCTTCCACTCAGTTTTCAGGCAGAACATTAACATGTGGGTGCGAAGGGGGACGACCTGAATCTGTAAACCACAGACAAAAGTTACCCCCCTACGTAGAAAAAATAAATAAATACCGGTCACAAAATCCAACTGGTATTTGTTCTTTACCGTGGGAATGCCCCCTTAGACTTTCCCCATTTTAGCATGCCTCACCCAGTAAAACCTTATGGATGTGAGGCTTGCGTGTCCAGGATAGAACTGTTTTCATCGGCTCTCACATACTTTATTCCTTTTCTGCTCGAGAATCTTTTCATGCCTGAACTGTCAGAAACGAATGTAAAGCAAAGTGTCATTTCCACCTCTCTCTGCAGAGTCTGCTATAGGTGCTCTCTAGTGTTGATCGAACCATTCAAAAAAATTAAGTTCGAGTCGAACTTCACAATTTTTTAGAACTCGAGCTGAACCAAATATTTTATTGTTCATTCGAGTAAATGTTCGCGTTCTATATCGCATTTGATATGCTATTTTAATAGTTTTTAGGCGAATTAAATCAGTGTAAAGTGCGCCAGAATCTGGAGTCAGGTATACAGTACCATGCACAGTAAACATAATGCGCCTAAAAAGGTGCATTGCGACTTTCTAGGCGCATTGCGCAAATCGCGGCATATAGCATATGATTGGTAGTGTATGTAATGCGCCTATTAAGGCGCATTGCGCATGGAGGCACCTCTATAGGTACATTACACGCACTACCAATGATTTGCTATGTGTTATGGAGGCGCACAGTGTATCATTTTTAGGTGCATTTCAATGTGTCGTGCCCGGCATATAATGCACCTAGTTTTGGTGTAGTGTTATGGTGGTAATTACAGCTTCTCCTCACCTGTATAGGTATAAAAATTAACCCTAACATCTTCTCCCATTGACTTTAATGGGTTCGAAGATCGAGTTCGACTCGAACTTCGAACCAAACTTCTCAAAGTTCAAGGTTCGACTCAAACTTGAACTTTTTAGGGTTCGGTCATCACTAGTGCTCTCCTCTCTATTTCCACAGATATACAACCTTGTGTGATTCACCACACTCCAGAGAGACTGACTTCTCCACTATTTTCACAATGATACAGTACATCATGTATGATTTGCTTCTCCTAAAAACATTTGCTTTCTTTGTTTCCGCCTTCAGATTTGCCATCCTCTCAGCTGCTATTTCTCACTCTCTCAGGAAGAAGGAGTATGACAGATATTGTCCACACAGACAAGAGCAATGTGCTATTAAAAGTAGCAGCACAATCAGCTACGTGAAGAATTGCAGAGATTCTAAAACAACAGAATGTTAGAACATGTTGATTAAAGACTAATTAAAAAGTAGTTTAATTTTGGACATAGGAAACAAATGAACACTAGAAAAAACTTCAGTGTAAAGGTGTTCACAGCCTTCAGATATTATGAAAAGCTGCTTTCATAAGATGTTAGCAGAATCTATACCAGATTCTAATAGCAGACAAATGTCACAAAGTTACTGTCATCTAATGGTTTCAGAAACATAATAGAGTCTTTAAATGTTTTAACCTTATTGTTCATCTTTGTCAACACATGATGTTATGCTTATCAAATCAGTGCCTCTACCACCCCGGGTTCTTTGAGGGCCTACTTCAACCTTAATGACTGCAACTCAATAATTGTTTTGTCTCACTACAAAGATCATATTTGTAATGATAGACAGTAAAAATAAGCACTTTTGTAATTGGTTTGCATTACCTAAATCATTTAGTATTGCAGTTATGAGCTAATCTGTGTGTGTCTATAACTAAATCTGAAGTCAGAGGGGTTGGGTCACGGCCCTTTGCTGTGATTGGCTGCCTGATATTTAGTTCACTCTAGATTGGGACACACCCCCTGTGCAGGGACACTCCCCTTGTGCTGTGATTGGCTGCCTGCACTCTTCCCTCTGAGCTGTGTGAAAATAAAACTGAAAGTGGCTTTCCGTACTGGCTGATGGCTGTGTCTGTGTCCTCATTGTCTTACGCTCTCTTTGAGCTGTGTAATAAAGGCTGCCTGAGCTCTCTTTGTTCCTCTCACAGTGACAGCTCTAAGTGAAGTATCTGGGCAATTACTCTTCAGATACCAGATATAACACACCCATATAACACAGCCTTATACATTCTGCTCCCCCTCTAACTCCTGCCTGATAACAGTGGGGGGAGCAGAGTGCATTTCTCACATTTGTTTTGTAAGATAGGCAAAGAAGTTTGTTATCTTTATTTAGGAAAGCAATGTAGATATTTTCACTGTACAGACTTAGACATAGTGTTGAAGGGAATGTTAGTTCAACAGCTATAGTGTACAGAAGCTAGAGGTCAGCAGTAAAGGGCCTTTCCCCCCTTTTTGTCTGCCTTGGGAACGGGTGTAACCCCCCTTTGGCCCCAAACGGGGGGTGAGTTTGAGGGAAGGGAGGAAAAGGGGGGGGGTAGCTGCCAGCATTGCGGGATCTTTTTAAATTTGTGAGACCGGTAGGAGTTTTAGGGTCTGTTCTTTGCCCGAATCTGCTGGAGTCCCGTAGCAAACAGGGAAGAGAGAGAGGAGCCCGTAGGGCTTTTCCCAAATGTCCTGGCTAGGACATGAGGGGCGGCAGATTCCTAAAGGATGTGAAGGGGGAAGTCTAAAAGGGGGGAAAAACTTGTACATAGTTTTTTTGAGGGAAATTCACAGCAAAAAGAAAGCGGTAGTCCTGGTAGCGAGCTTACCCCCAGCGGTTTTTCGTAGGGTAGCCGGTGAAAAAAAGGCCATTGTTGCGTGGCAGCGAGGAGTACCCCCCTGTGCTGTGTGGGGAAAACCCTGTAGAAAGGGGGGGTAGCGGTTTAGGTTAGGTTTTTGGAGAAACTCCCTCTGGAACGCGGTGTTGCGTGCTTCTGAAGCTGGCTGAGGGGCACTGAGTGGACGGTGTTTGAAAAGAAAGGGTTTCCCTTTTCTGGAGGGGGAAAAAAGAAGTAAAACTACAGGGGCCCGCCCGGGGAAACGTTTTTTGTGTGATTCTTTTTTAAGCCCCCTACACTCCAACACAGAGAGTCCCACATGCCTTTCCCCCCAATTACAAAAAAATTTTGGAAAAGGGCGGGAAATTTTGCCCGTCGCGCTTTTTAACAGTTTATTTTATATCAAGCTGGTGTTAAAAAAAATTTTTCGCAATGAAAGGGGTTCTGGTTACAAGGGGCTTTGGAGGGGGTGGGAAACCCCTTCCGGGATGAGAAACTGAAACCCGCAGAGTGACCTCCCGTCCCTTCCCCTTTCCAAACCCTTCCCCTGCTCACACAGAATTTAGGGGCACCCAAATCTGTGAGGGAAAAAACCCACCTTTTTTCTTGGAGGGGGAGACCCCCCCTTGGTTTTTAAAAATGTTTAAAAAAAGAGAAAAAAGCTTGGGTTTCTTGTGAAAACCTGAAATGAGGGAAAAACCCCCTTTTTAAAAAACTGAATTGGCCCCTTTTTGCAAAAAAAACCCCAAAAAGGTTTCCAAAAACAAGTTCAATGTGTAGATAGAGCTTAGAACCACAAGTGCTGCATTCTGGAAAAAACACATGAAAGAATTGACCAGCCAAGAAGAAGCAGTTTGAGAGAAGTGGGAAAAAACATTGTCTGCTTTTTTCCCTTAAAATATGACAAAATTTTTATTTTTGTTGCTTTTCAAAAATTTTTTTATGACATTTTGTTTGCTGGGCTTTAATGTAAAAAATATGTCTTTGACTTGGGTTTTGTTTGGGATTGCTTTGGGATGGTCCTCAATTCAGTTTTTTGGTCAAGCGAAGAAACCTTATTCTCGTTCTGCTGTTAGAGACATTTAGGGCTTTTTTATATGAAAAAAATCTTGGGGCTAAGACTGTCTTTGTTGCCTTGCAACCAATCAAGAGCTCGGGTTTCAAATTTATATAGTGCTCGGGACAATAAAAGCTGAGCTCCGGGTTTGGGTTTGGTATGGGCAACAAACACATTCTTGCTACTAGTTTTCATATATAAGGCCCATAGTTTCCAACTCATCCAAGATTAAATTCACCCTCATTAGAATATATAGTTAAACATTTCCAAAATATTTTGAGCTTCTTACAAAATTAAAAATTGGCCCTCGTTTTGAGGGGAGGTGCCTGAACTTGGGGAACCCGTTAAAACAAAACTGTTTTTTCCCCAATTGGTGACCTTTAATTGGGGCCCCAAGTCCCTTATTAAAAATCCCCAGACAAACTGAAAAAAAAAAAATGGAGGGTCCCGTTTTTTGGGGTTTTTTTTTACTTATCAACTGTGAACTGTTACAATTTGCAGACTTGCATCCAATTGAATGCTATGAGCACCCAATGCAATTCAAAAGCACCCACTTGGATGTTTCATTTGTACCTTTACCTTATGACTGGACAACAGAGCTTTTTTTTTCCTTTATGTAAACCAGAACCCAAATGCATGTCCCAACCCTTTTTAATAATAAAAAATAATAATTTTTTTTTTATAAAGGCCAAACATTTTTTGCAGACTTTACAAATTTTTAAGGGTAAACATTCAGTTTATTACCCCATTAAAAGTACTTACAAATGAGGGGCACAAGGTTTTGGGGCCCTGCTGTGAGAGATTACAATCTATTGGGTGTATGGGGTTTTAAAAAAAACGGTAAGAATGGCCCAAGTTTTCAATGGGGCCGGCCATGTTTTAAAAAAAATAGGGGGGTGGTTTACATGAAAAATGGATGAACCTCCACCCGATGTACATTATATTAAAGAAAAAGTGCCCGTGAGTGCCCCAAATGCAGGGTGAGTGACAGATTTTGTTTTTGATAGCAGTTAGGGATTTTTGGTGGGCCAGGGGCCGAAAGAGTATTTTCAGGGGGCCCCCCCTTAAAAAATGTGGGGTTTTTGAATGGGCTCTTTATCGCCCCCCAGTAAACATATTCCAGAGGGAAATTTGGGGCCCCCACGTGTGAAAACTTGTAGGCGGGCAATTGGGGGGTTTGGGGGATTGAGGAAAGTAGTCTGATAAACATCAGCAGAAAACGGGGGGAGCACGGGTAGGGGGGGGGTAGGGGCAGGACTAGGGAGGAGATGTAGGGGGGGAGCAGCGCTGTGGAGAGCTTTATGGGGGATTGGCTGAGTTTATAATGTATCCTTTTACTGGTGGGCAAAAACCCGTTGAGTTTACTGACAAAAAGGGAGAGGGGATCAAAATACGGGTGGAGGAAAAAAAAGCCTGGCCGCTCTCCCTTTGGGGCCCGTTTGGGGGGAGGGGGGAGAGTTTGCGAGAGGGAGACCGATAAGCAGGAAATTGAAATAGTAAGAGAGAAAGATAAGAGCAGTAATGGAGTTTGAGTCGTTTTCCCCAGTGAGAAATGGGCGGATTTTGGAATATTCTTTAGGGGGCAGGTTTAAAGGGCGGACCAAAGGGGTTGGTATATGGGGAAAGGTCAGATCAGAATCCCCCAAAAAAACCCTAGGGCAGCGGGGCCTGTTTCCTAGGAGAAATGGTGGTACCAACCCTACAGAAACGAAATGCAGGGGGGGGTTTGGGTTTGTGATGGCGGGGAAAAAAAAAGGGAAATTCAGGGCTTAGTAGGTTTTAGTTTCAGGGTGGGAGGGAACATGATGTCAGAGAAAGCCCGGGCAGAAGTACAGGTGTTTTGTAGCAAGGCTGGAGTGATGTCACGGGAGGAGGGTGTATACTTGGGTGTCATCCGCATAGGAGATGGTACTGGCAAGCCCAATTATTATTATTATTGCATAATTTATTTTTCGAGTCGCCACTTGGGTGACTGCCAGAGATCGCTGAGGATTCATGCCAGAGTTCTCATTACATAAACATAGGGTCACACAAGGTACAAAGGGTGATCAACACTTACACTAACCTAACACAAGCTGGGTCGCAGAAGAGAGAGTCCATGACCCGGAGATAGCTTACATCTACAGGGTGAGGGGTGAGAAGAGACAGAAGGTGAGGGGCCAGGACAGGATCACTGTGTTATTGGAGATAGTGTAGTGTACAGCAGGCATTGTTTGGGAGTACTGTGTTTCATAGCAATCTGATACCAAACTGGCGGTGTCTTCCAGGTTACGCTTTTGAAGCAAAGCTTTTTGGTGGGTGGCGCGGTATTGAACGTGGGGGAGAGTGCTGAGGACGTCTGGAGGTCAAGTGTGTGATCTTCTATCCCAGAATGCGGATGAAGCAGCGGGGAGAAGTCTTGAGACGGTTGTGTGCGAGGAGCTGCGATAGTGGAGAGCAGAGAAGAAGTCCTGTGAGTAGCGGAGGTTGTGTGAGGCGGAGAACACATACTCGGCAACGATTACAGAGGACAGCACAGATGCTATGGCGGGAATGGTTAAGGGAGCCTTGTAGTTCAAGGTGCTCAACTTGAACCTGGATTCCGCTGGGCAATGGGAAGCCAGTGAAGTGAGATATGGGCCCATAGTGGCGAGCAGATGCAAGAGAGTAGGGAGGAGAGAGGTGAAATCAGACGGGGCAGCAAGAGTTTTACTAGTATATGGATTGGAGGGGAAGTGAGGATAGTGCTAGCTGGGAGGACACAAGAGAAGGATGCGATGCAGTAGTCAAGGGCAGGGAGATAAACGAGGCATGGGACCCCAGCATTTCTGTGCTTACACCGAAGTTAAGGAAACAGAACAGATACGGGAGATATTTTTTCATGTGGAGTGCGGCATCGTGGATGTAGGGTTTGCATGTGTGTTTGGAGGACAATTGGAGTCAAGGGTATCCAAAGGCAGCGGACCTCTTGTGGAGCTGTGGTGAGAGACGTGAAGCCATTGACTGTTGATCAAGAGCGCAGAATCAGTGGAGGGTGAAGCGTTGGATGAGGTGGAAATATATGAATTCAGTTTCTCCACGTTCTAGCCTTCCAGAGACTGAGGGAAGAAGAAGGAGGCATATGAGGACGAAAGACAGTCAGGGATCCGGGAGAGTTCAGACAAGGAGACATCTGGGGGCCGGGATGTAGAGTTGGGTGTCTCAGCCTACCAGATGGTATGAAAGCCATGCATGCTATTCAGTTGAACCCAGACCACTATTGTAGATAGAAAAGAGTAGTGGGCCCAGGACCAGACCACCCTGGGGGTACACCAACAGAGAGAGGCCGGGGGGGAGGAGGGGTGCGTGAGTAGTGTGAGATCGCTGCAAAGTCCGATCAGTTCAGTGAGTGAGCGGAGGCAGAATCAGGAAAGAGACCAAGTCCCGTGATGCCCGAGGGAGCCAGAGGATTTGTAGCAGGAGGGAATGGTCGAAACAAAGTGCGTCAAAGGCAGACAGCGGACAGGTCCTAGGAGGAGAAACACAGAGTAGTGGCGTATGCTTAGCCTTTGTCTAGTGTCCGTTTGTGACTTTGGTATGGGGTTTCTGTAGAGTGGTGGGGTCTGGAAGCCAGATTGCAGTGGGTCAAGTAAGAGTTGGTGAATATATGAGAGAGAAATTGACAAGATGGGACTGTTGTTCGAAGCAGTCTTTAGGAGGCAATGGGAAGCATGAGATGAGGGCGATAGTTGGACAGACAATGAGGGGGTCAAGAGATGGCTTCATTAAGGATGGGTGTGATGGTCGCATGTTTATCACTGAAGTGAAGATGCCAGAGGTTAATGTTAGGTCTGAAGAGATGGGCTAGGGATGGGATGATAACAGCACTAAGGTCAAGGGATGAGGGAGATGGAGTGCGGTCAAGATTACAGTAGTGGTCATGATGTTGTACAGTAGAGTACGGAGAGGTGTCATGAGTGAGACAGTTCAGAGAAGCAAAGTTTAGGAGGGCTGTGGTGATAAGCAAGGTGTAGAGAGTGAGATGTGGGACACTGCAGTGAAAAGATATAGACAGTAGGGGACGAAGTGAAGTGAAGCTTTGTCCTGATGAGATTGATCTTAGTTTAGTGATCTAGTGAGTGTCGAAGTCGTGCTGCCTGCGCGAGAGAGAGATGGTGGGAGGGGGTGGCTGTGTGGGCACTACGGAGGAGAGGCGTGTTGAAGGTTTTACTGAACAGTTGGTCCTGGGGTTTGTGAGAGCACAGGGAGGCATATGAGGTCAGGTGAAGTAGTCCACATTGGCTGAAAGGTGCAGATTGAAATGTATGTCAGTGATTGTTTTGTATGAGGCGAGGTCTCGGTGGAGCGGCTTTTCCCTTCACAGCCGGCGTCTCCGGGCATTTCTGGAAGCTCGCCTCAGCTGTTTGGTGGAGTCCTGTGTGCCAGGGGTGTTCTGTTGGTTTTTGCGGTGTTTTCTGTTTATAGCGTGTGAAGGGGCGACCATGTCAAGAGTGGAAGTGATTGTGTTGTTGAGAAAGTGGTGAAGCGTTTCTGGGTCAGTAAATGAGGATATGGTAGAGAGGGTGAGCAAGAGATTCAAGAGATTATTGAGGGTTAAGGTGTTGTAGGTATTCTACGGGGAGCAGCTAGATTTGGGGACGAGGGGCGGGGCGCAGAGTGTGGAGTGGACATTGGTGGAGAAGGTGATCAGATACAGTGTCAGAGATGGGTAGAGGAGAGGATTGAGGTGTTAGATAGAGACAGAGGTGGGTGACAGATGAGGTTTCCAGTGTGTGTCCCATCTTCTATGAGTGTGCTACCAGAGGTCCTCACATTGGTGTACTGTGGAGGCCGAGACACAAGAGGACAGAGTGACAGGAGTTTGTTCTTAGTAGTGGAAGCAGGGGGGTGTCGATCTTGGGATGTTGAAATCGCTCCATAGACTAATAGTGGGATGGTCAGTGAGCGAGAAACAGTGAAGGAGCCAGGAAATCGAAGTATGTCGTGAGGAATGGCGGTGGCAGGGCGGGGACGATAAACAACACAGCCACTGGATGTTGGAGGGTAGATAGATGCAGACGGACAGTGCACCTCTAAGGACGGGAAACACACAGTGAGGGAAGGTAGTGGTGGCGACGGGGACAAAAGAGCAGCATCTCTGATCAGCACGAGGCCTCGAACATCCATCCCCGCCATGTTTACTCTCCAAGAGCGGGGGTTGTGGGTAAACGTACAGCCCAGCACGTAAAGAGCATGATGCAGGGAGTGTTGTGTCAGAAGGTGTCAGCGCAAAGTTTTCTGTTAATCCAAGAAACGGTTACGGTGCGGGGAGTATGCTCAGAGACATGTCACAGTCACCGAAGAGAAGCTTGTTGCTTACAGAATCGTGCATATCCAGAGATGCTCCACACACACATGGGCGATAGGATATAATACGGGTGTGAGGGGAATGGGCTTTATATTATAAGGGGTTTGTGGTCTCAGTTCTGTGCTTCTTGCGGTCTGTAAGCGGGGCAGGTGAAATAACACAAGTGGGGATGTGTTTCGACAGTGGCGGCCCTCCGGGGTTGGGGTAGATATCTAGTCCCCTAGCAGCAAGAAGTCAAGCAGGAGGAGAGTGTGCTATAGGTTGGTGAGGGGATAGAGCAAAAGGGGTACTGTGTAAGGTTTGTGTAGAGAGGTTTTAATGCTGTGAAAGAGGTGGAGAGAGTAGAGCAGGTGTGAGGGTAGGATAGACGGGAGATATGGAAGTCCGTTGCGAAGTGTGGTGTGTGAGGATAGACAAGAGTTTGATGTCTCTATGGCGGAGAGTAGGATGATAGTGGCAATAAAAAGTGCCATTTTGGGGTGGTCTGACTATAAGCAGACTAATCTAATGGCTTACCTTCTCAGGGTACATTCCTGCGTATCCATTTCTGGCTTCAATTCTGGATAATTCTGAAGTGCACACACTTATGGAATAGCACTGGATGGTTTGTCCAATGGGGGCTGTGTACATGAAAAGACAGGAGACGGACCTACGAACTGATCCCTGACGGAACTCCAACAGGCAAGAGATACAGACAGGAGAGGAGGTGGACCCCAGAAAACGAGACACTGAAGCGGGGGGGAAAAAAGCGGTCAGAGAGGTCAAGGACGAGAACCAAGCGATGAGCGTTGTCTCCTGGAGGCCCTGAGGGTGCTGAGCAATGGTGAGTAGAGACGCGTTAGGTGGATCCACTAGTAGTCAGAATGCTGCACAGAGAGAATCTCAAGAGAATCAACAATGAGTAGTTACCCTGAGATTTTGCTGTAGGAGGTTCATGTTGAGACTTTTAACTAAGGCAGTTTTCCGTGGAGTTAGGGTGGCAGCAAACCCTGATTTACACAGCGGGTCAAGAAGAGATGTTAGCAGAGAGATAGCGGATTAGGTCGAGAGTAGACCAAGCGTTCCCCTTTCATGTGTCAACAAAACGAACGCATAGTGAGACAAAACAGTCCTGGGTGCACAGCAGGCGCGACTACCTTGATAGAGTTACTGCGGACACATCCTGATTGGTGCACGAACCCCTAGACATATGTCTATGGCAGTGTCAACAAGTGCTATACTATCAGCCTCCCCTGAGACCTCAGAACAGTCTTTACACCACTATCTATATTATGACACTATTCAGAAACAACTCACAGTATAGCTTTCCCAGCACAACTTCTTCAAACAGGAGGAAGGTCTCTTCTACACCCAGCCATGTTCATCAGAGTACTTTCTCGACCAACAATTCCAACAACCCCTTTCTAACAAAACCCCTACAACCCAACTGCTGCAAGGTTTAGGTGACAAATTCGACAACCCATGCTTCCTTAGTTCTTCTACAGAATGGACTGAAACATCAGTTTTTAGTGAACATTTGCTTGAGAACACATAATTTGTGGTGAAACTGGTTGTGTACTTCTCAATTGCATGTGTTTTTTTAAAATGGGGCTCCCCCTTAGGTTTTTCATTGATCTTTTAAAGCCGTTTTTTGGGAAAATTTCTGTTTCTCCCCCGGGAAAAACCTATGCGTTTGGGCGGAGCCAAACCTTTCAATTGGTGGATGGTTTTTCCAGGCAGGGGAAAGTATTCACCACAAAGAGGGAAATCCCCCCACCTCTTCTGGTCCCCCCCTTTAAAATTCACCCCAAGCAGCATCCCCCCAATTTAAAATTGTCCCTGGTTTTTCTAGGGCCCTATTTTCTTTTTGGGGACACTAGGCCCTTTTCTCGAAGGGGGCCCCCCAATTAAAGGGCCCCAGGGGGTATGTGCTTGTCCCAGGAAAACAAAAAACATACCGGAAACCCCTTGGGTTGGGTTTTGCTTATTTAAAAAATGTGTTTTTTTAGGGTGGCAAACAGTTTTAAAAACCCCTGGAGAAAAAGGGGGCCAAAGGATCCCTTTCCTGCCAAAAATTTTTCCTTTTAAGGGTGCAAGCCTTTCCAATGTCCCAGACATTTGGCGTGATAATAGGGGGTTGGGATGGGTTTCAAAAAAGGGAAACTTAGTGGGGATGTCATGTATTTGGGGAGGGCCCCCTTGCTGCTATGACGCTAGGGGTTGTTCATATAGTTTCTGGGAGGAAAAGTTTTTTTGGTTTATATTCGCTAATGAAGTTTTTAAAGAATATTTTTTGATTTAAGATTGTATTTAAAAATGTAACGTAATAACCTTTAAAAACCAAGATGTACAAGCCAAATTTTTGTGTTTGTTTCTTTTTCTTATTAAAAAGGGGCTTTGCCATTACAGACATTAATGGCATATCAATAGGATATAGCATTAATGTCAGATAGATCTTCAGAACGGGCCCTGAAAACTCCCTGTACGGGAAAAGTGAATGGGGCTCTTGGCATCACTCTCCATTAAATTTTAGTGGGAAAGGGTTTTTGCCCCGTGTACCACTGTACCAGAACTCCTATTTAAAAAGAAATGGGGAAAGGGCCGGCAAGCGGGCCACTTCTCCAATCAGAAAGGCGTCCGTTCTGGAGAAAGGTGCAGGTCTCAGGGTTGGGACTTGCACCTTTTTGACACTGATTGCATATCCTATTGATATGCCATAAATAATTGCAAAACCCCTTTAAGTATTTTACAGTTAGCACCCATGTCCCTGTGACCTATCTCACAACATCCCCATACATTCCCCACAACGGACTCCATTTTAGGGGGACAACAAGCTCAGTTGATGCTATTCTAGTGATAAAAGAGCTCAGCATACGACTTTTACAGATTTAAAAATTCCTACAACAACTAATAAACCCGAGTTCTGCCCCCCACTGAGACTCCCTAGCCAAAAACCTCGTCATTTTTTCCAGTTTGGGATGGTCCAAACTGTACACTGGATTCCCTGGACACCGTTGAGGTGTCACCATGTATTATTGTTCTCTTGATGGGTTGGTAAGGCATGGTGCACCCCAATGGGAAATAAGTCCAGACAGTCAGGGATCTGCAGTAAACCAGTGCACTTCCTTCCTGTAGAAACTCAAGTGCAACACAAAGAGCAAGATACTGAGTGGCTTCTCCAGTCTGCTCCCTGGTAGACAAGGGCTCTGTGTTGAGGAAAGGCCTGAGCTAGTTGTCCCTCTCTCTCTCTTCGAAGGCTGGTATACCGGCTAAAGCACTGGTGTCCCGAGTCTGTGGCTCAATCATCTGGCTGGCTTTTTGGTTAAATGACTGGTGACCCAAGATCTGTGGATTGTTATCTTCATAATTCTCTTCTGGTCACACAGGCAGTCTGGCAGAGTCTCTTCTGCTAACCACAGGTCTCTATCTGTAGAACCACTAAGGGATTGAGTGCTAGCATTTTATACAGTTTCTAGATGATCTAGAATTTTCTAATGAGAGGAGTGAAATAGAGAAGCAAAACCCTTACAACAACATTGTTACAATTTCAGTCTCTCATACATTTGTACAGAGCTTCTATTCTGGCCTATGGGAATGACTCAGCATCTTTTTCAGATGGTGCAAAGGTCACTGCTTGAGTTTTCCCCTCCAAAATCAACTGTGCATCTTCTAACAAAGTGGAAAGCTGCTAATTTCTTAGTCCATAGGTAGCAAGTCTCCGAGTTTTTCAGCATTGGCTAACTATGTGTTAGCGTTTTCCACAGTGCAGATGATGGTGCCCATAAACAGAATATATTATAATAAACAATTAAATCTGAGTTTAACAATATAAAACAGTAAAGAAGTACATAACAGTATAAATCATGATACCAAGATAGCAAGGTGTTGATGGCATTGCATAGTAGCAATAGGGTGAATGTCCACAGTCAAAAGTACCCTTGTTCTGGGGTACTACAATAGCACCTCTCACATATAGGTCAGCCAAAAGCAGAATAGTTGACACACTATGCAGTATCTCTAGATTATGCATATCACTCACTCTGGCCCCCCATTCCGTCAATAATCCCACAAGGAACAAACTGCTCTGGCCTAAAGCTATCCAATACATCCTCAGTAGGAGTCCAGGCCTTATATTTACATAGGCTGACTTCAGGTCTTTCAGGCACCACACTTTTGTGGTCTATTTGACAATTGGTTTCCATCTTTTGTCTATGGACAACTATAGCATGGGTTCTCGGTATAGACAAGCCACTCCACCAGATATATTCAGGATCTGGAAGGTCTGGAGGAGCTCCAGGTTTTTTTGGGAGGTTTTTTTTTTTTTTTTATGATTGATGACTTTGTAAGGGTGCGTTCACATGGCATAGGACAAATACCGGCCGGTTTGTCCGGTTTTTGGCGGCCGTCCCCCACGGTGATGAGCGGAGAACAGCCCTTCCCCCTCCCATTGAGGTGTTCATATTCCGTCCGGTAACCGGATGGAAGAATGAACATGCTCAATGTTTTTTGAGCGGCCAGTGGGCGGGAAAACCTGTGCAGTGGGGACTGCTGCACGTGTTTTCCATAGAAACACCAAATTTTGCTTATTTTCGGCCGGTTTTTCAGGCGGTCTGAAAAACCGCAAACCGACTGAAAAACCGGCCGAAAACCCTTGCCGTGGGGATATGGCCTAACTGCTCTTCTGTCATAAAATAAACTAAGAAAATGTAGCTGTTATCAGGATTTTCTCGTCTGATCACTTCCATATCTTGAGGTCAGGTGACAGCAAACTACAAGCCAGCTGTTGCATAGCTCTCCCCATTCATTTCTACGGGAGTTTCAAATACAGCCAATCAAGTTTATCCGACTGTTTTTGGGACTTCCATAAAAATGAAAAAGGAGATCTGCACAAGAGCGGTCATTTCTCCATTCTCAATGGCCGGCTCATAACTCATTACATGCTGGACGGATGTGAAAGTGATAAAATGGAAAAAATCCTTCAACCTATATAACTCTTTATTTACAACATAGTCTACAAAATGAAATTTTTTGTCTTACTTAATTACCAAAATTATGATTTTTGTCTGATTTTTTATTTTTTTTTGTTTTCCTCAGTCAACACATCCATTCTTCCAAGGTTATATGCTCATGCATGGCCACAATGTTGGTTACGGTTAGATAAGTTAGGCTGCTGTTTACCAGCAAAATCATGCTGATCCTGTAATGGCTGCACAGTTTTACAGGTAAACTGCAGGTTTGCTTAAAAAACTGCACAACCATTAACAATCAGCTAGAAAGCTAAGCCAAATAGGATGAAGACACAGTTTTCCACTGCCTCAAGCCATAACCTAAAAATCTTTTCATGGAAATATATTAGTTCCAAGTACTTGTATTAATATTGCTAATACTTATTACTAATTTGTATTTTCTGAAGTCTCTAAAGTAGAATCAATGACTGGTATGAAAATGTAGTAGCACAATTCCAACAGAGTTTGATGATGATATAATAATAATAATAATAATAATAATAATAATAATAATAATAATAATAATAATAATAATAATAACAATAATAATAGTGTAAAGATTCTTCAAATAGGTTTTTATTCTATATTTCTGAAAATTATTATTTAAAAAAAAAATTACTCAAGAAAATATTCCAGAAAGCACTTCTGTAGAAACCGTCATTTTCTGTACAGCACAGGAATATTCTTTTCTTTCTTTCTTTCTTTCTTTTCTTTCTTTCTTTCTTTCTTTCTTTCTTTCTTTCTTATTTCTCTATATTAAACATGTGAGAAAAATGTTTGTTTTGGACAAGGATCAAATTGTAACTGATTGACATTGTACCTGTAAATATATAGTCACATTGCTGTAGAGGTAAAAAAAAATATTTGCCAGACTTTGCTTCTAGTGGAAATCTTTATTTTTCTCTTTTTTTTTTATCTCAGATTAAAAATGTTGTTCAAATGGCAAAATCCACATCTACAAATTATTTATTACCGATGTCATTTCATTTTTGCTCAATGATCAACTATGAAAAAAGTAGAATTATTATTTCTGTATATCTTAAGAAGTAAAAAAATAGGTCACCAACATTATATCATTGGTATCAAGATATAAAATAATAATCAACCTAAATGATAATAAAAAATAAACAATTATTCCAATTAACATTACTCTTGGCCTACATACCCTGTATCCCCTAAAATAAGACAGTGTCTTATATTAATTTTTGCTCCTAAAGACGAGCCAAGACTTATTTTTAGGGGATTTTTTTTTCTATGAACAATACTTCACATTTATTGTTGAACAAAACATCAATATGTATTAATATATTGTAGTGATTTCATCACAAACATCAGCATAAGCAGCCCAACTCTGAATTGCATAACTAAAAATGCACTATGTCTTATTTTCGGGGGTGTCTTATTTTCGGGGAAACAGGGTACACCTTAGTATTAGCCATTCTAAGCCCATATTACATAGGTTAGAAAATCTTATTTGTTCATAATGGAATTATCTGAAATGGCCAAAGTTCTCAATAATTTATATTTATTATAATCCTTCAAATAAATTCATAACAATTTAATGCAACTGGTACCTGCAATAAATAGTTAAATATACGGTAATATTATTAGTCCTTTTATTAATCAGTACTGTGTCAATAAGTATTGCTATAAATACCGTTTCAACACAATAAAAAAATGAAAATAATAAATAAGTAACAATACTACATATTCTTAATTTAAAGTGTGCATCTCAGACATGATATTTATGTGTATAGAAACATGAGTTTTGGCACAGAGCGTGGTTTTGTATTTGTATTATTATTATTGCTCTCATTTGGTAGCCACATATTCAATTTCTTAGAAATCAAGCTCGAGCGCAGATGTGATTCAAAAGGAAACGGGTTTAAAAAAAAAAAAGTATTTTGATGTCTGTTTCCCTCCAGCTTTTTCCTTTCCTGCTCTCATAATAATCAGCATCCTTTCCTACTCCCTCTTATCACTGTAATCTCCTCCTCCCCCAAATATTCCTGCAGGTTTGTGTTGTCTACAGTTAAAGCTGGCGTGCTGGTGAGGTTTCCTGAGCTCATGTAGTAGATGTAAATCATTTTGCTCTTTTTGTATGTTATAGGAGAGAAAAACTTAAGATGGAAAAAAAAATATTGGCCTGGGATACGGTACTGCCCACATGAAAGAGTAAGGAGATAGGGGAGGCTGCAGCACACATCATCTCATGTAATGAAGCTTCAAGTCCTCTTCTCAGTGTAGAATAAACACCCTGCAGTCTTACAACTTCCTTTCTACTTAAAGCAAGAAAACAAACCTGACATTCATTAGTCCACCGAGCTGACTTCAAGCTGGCCACAGACATAATGATTTTCCATCCAATCAAACCAAAGATGAATAAGGAAAACATACATATTCTGTTCATTTACTTATTTATATGGTAACATCATCTTCTGTAGTGTTGTATATGGGCTTACAGTGTAAAGGAATCAAGGTGATGGGAGACCAGGAGAGGGACATTTATTTGTTACTTTTACCCTGTAAAATCTGCATTCTGGACTAAATAGAATAACAGCAATCTCTGTACAGTGCAATGGAACAGTACTGTGTAAATGAATAAAATAGATAAATGCTGGTCTCACATGCTAAACTGGGTACAAAATCCTCGGATTTGTTACGCTTATTTGATTTGTTTATATGATATTACTTTAATTACATAGATATGGCAGAGCAAAGCAATAATGCCAGATGAGCTTTCCCTTTTACAATTATCCAGGTCCTGAGATTTAGGAGTAAATGCTTGAATCCACTTCAGAAAAATCTCGAATTTCATCGACAGTGTTTAAATAGTTAATGCAACCAACATATGAGCACAAAATAAAGATGACATATAATCAAGTCTTCAGATACTTCCAAGATCAGAGAGCAGATTGATGCATGGAGATTTATGAGGTGATATTTTACTAGAACATCTTATGTAAAATATCAAATAAACTGCTAATAACAAGAATCTATCTAACTTTATCTATTATCATATCTCTTTCTATCGTCAATGATCTCTTTATCAATCAATTATCTATCTATCCATCTACCTCAAATCTATATATCTGTCATCAATTGTTCATCATCAATTATCTATTTATCTATCAATTATCTATGCATCTATCTACCTCCTATCTACCAATCATCAACTATCTATCATCAATTGTCCATCTACCCATATATTTACCTATATCCATCTATCATCAATTATCTATTTATCTACCCATCAATTATCTATCCATCCATCTACCTCATGTCTATCTATCTATCTATCTATCATCAGTTATCTATCTATCATAAATAATCTATTTATCCATCTATCTATCTCCTATCTACCTATCATCAACTATCTATCATCAATTGTCCATCTACCCATATATTTATTCCTATTATCCAACTATCTATCATCTATTATTACTATATTTTATTCTATCCATTCAATTATCTATTTATCCATCCATCTACCTCATATCTATCTATCATCAGTTATCTATCATTAATTGTTTACATATCTATCATCAACGATCTATTTATTTATTTATCTATCAATTCTCTATCTGTTTATCCATCTATCTATCTATCTATCTATCTATCTATCTATCTGTATGTCTATCTGTGTGTCTGTCTATCTATCTAATCTGTCTTTATATTTAATCTATCTATCTATCTATCTATCTATTTATCTGTGTGCACACACGTTTGGTACCCACTAAATGGGGCTGATGGTTGTAGTTTTGTGAATAATTTAGGTTTAGCATACAATTAGCTTTGCCTGTGTCTCATCGTTGTATTGTGCCTTTCTTGCCCTATCTCCCCGCCTGCAGTGGAGTGTGGGCAGGGAAAAGGTGCTCTAAAAATTAGTATGCAAATCCAAGCAATTAGCATGAGAGGGGAAATAGGATTTACACAGGGAATATGTGCGATTCTGTGCTAATGTGTCACCAACTTCCAAATAACTGTCTGCCCCCTATCTTGTCACTTTCTATACTGCCTGACATTACTAGGGAGGATCACCAGTGTAAGGGTCTCATGTTCAGGAATACACGATGTCATCAATAACAATGTGATCGATAACTCCTTAAATTGCTGCAACTTGCCAGTAACATGCCAGTAAGACATGCCAGTAAGTGCAGGATTGGGGTGCAGGGAAGGAGTGCAGGATGGGGTGCATGATGGGGTGCAGGATGGGGTGCATGATGGGGTGCAGGATGGGGTGCAGGATGGGTGCGGGGGACAGGAGGGGTGCAGGATGGGGTGCAGGGAAAGTGCAGGAGGGGTGCAGGGAAGGAGTGCAGGATGGGGTGCATGATGGGGTGCAGGGAAGGAGTGCAGGATGGGGTGCAGGGAAGGAGTGCAGGATGGGGTGCAGGGAAGGAGTACAGGATTGGTGTGCAGGGAAGGGGTGCAGGATGGGGTGCAGGGAAGGAGTGCAGGATGGGGTGCAGGGAAGGAGTGCAGGATGGGGTGCAGGGAAGGAGTGCAGGATGGGGTGCAGGATGGGGTGCAGGGAAGGAGTGCAGGGAAGGAGTGCAGGATGGGGTGCAGGGAAGAGGATCTGAGGATGGGTACAGGATGGGTGTGAGGAAGAGTGAGGAGGGGGGTTTGCAGGGAAGGGTCAGGAGGGGTGCAGATAGGGTGCAGGAAGGGAGTCATTTTTGGTGTGCGGGGGAAGGAGACAGGATTGGGGGTGCAGGGGAATGAGTCAGGGGGGGTGCAGGGAAGGAGTCAGAGGGGGGGGCAGGGAAAAATTTGCAGGGAAGGAGTGCAGGAGGGGGGTGGGGGGAAAGGGAGTGCAGGATGGGGTCGGGGAAGAGTACGGGTTTGGGGGGGGCAGGGAAGAATTGCAGGGAAGGAGTACAGGATTGGGGGGCAGTTGGTACCAGGATGGATCTGCAAGGAATGTGCTCACCTCCAGATCACAGATGGCCTGCTCCTGATAGAAACCCAGAGACCTAGCAGCATGCTTCCCCGCGTCCTCTCTGCTAATTCAAACTGCTGAGATCCCCTCTTCTATATCCTTCATCATTCAAACAGGATCTATATGGTGTTATTTCTGTTTGATCTCAGCTTATTCTCACCCAGCATCCAAGTATTAGAGAGTGCCCCTGCTGCTATCCCAGTGATTCTATAATTAAATATACAAATGCATATATACATACATATATAAACCATACGAATGTACATATATAAACCATACAAATATAATGTATGTATATATATATATATACATATATATATATATATATATACACACACACATGTGTATGTGTGTGTCTGTGGTTCTATATTTGTTTGTATAGTTTGCATATATATATATATATTATATATGTGTGTGTGTATCTACTATATATATATGTATATATACACAAACCATTCTGACACAACGTATATTTACATACATATATGCAAGCAATACTAACATAATATATATATATACATATATATATATACACACATAATAAAAATACCAATACATATAATTTACAAAATGTGCATATATATTTTTAATATATTATTTAAAAATATATGTATTATTATATATATATATATATATATATATATATATATACATACAATGTATATATACATTCATATATTCAAACTATACAGACATGATGGATGTAAATATACCTATATATGTATAAATGTCATAATCATTTGCTGTGGGGTATATTTGTGTATATATAAAATATAATATATATTATATATATATATATATATATATTATATAAAGCTATATAGATATATCTATATTGATATATAGATATACATTACATATAAATATATATATATACATCTATAAGATATATAATATATATATATATATATATATATTATATATACACATCTATAAAAGATATATATATAGTACATAGATATTACACATAGGCATAGAGGAACATAAACATGTTGCCCATCTATGATGATGAAACAAGTTGGGTAATCACATTTGGCAGTGGCTGGGGTCCTGCAGGGCTCTCTTGTCCATCCAGGACATGTACACCTGCCCCACTTATTAGATCTTTCTCCTGTGTTTCCCCTAATTGCAGTTATTAGGAGCATTTGGTCGTGGCCCGCGTTGTTCTGCTCTCCCCCTCCCTGGTGTGATCTTGTCCCCTCCTGCCCCTCATTTGCTGAGCTGGTGTGTGTCTGCTCCCCTCCTCTATCAGCGAGCTGTCAATCAGTGCGGCGGCTTCTCTTTCATCTCTCCCCCCGCCTCCTCCTCCCCTCCAGCAGACAGAGAGGGAGCGGAGGGTGGAGGGGGCCCAGGAGGAGGGGGGATGTTAAAGTTACATTACACAAACACACAGGGAGAAGACAATCCCACCCAGAGCTGGAGCAGGACGCAGGGTCTACAGGAGAGGACAACGTGATTGTGTGACCTGGGGACTGGGACACAGGCTGGAGGTCAATCGTGAGAGTCCCGCTGCCCTCCGGAGGCTAACACTGAGGGGTCAGTGCTGCCAGGCTGCAAGGCTCTTCTCAGACATCCTCTGCTCTACTCAGCCTGAGTCACCGCGATCTTACTCACAGTCACAACAAACTTTGGTCTGCGCCGCCTTCCATGTGACAAAGGAGAAGAAAGTTTGGAGAGGGCCACCAGAAGCTTGTGCTCGCGCAGGTGAAGCCTGGAGGAGCAGGAGAACTTCTCAGGAGCTCGGCAGCAGGTCCTCCTCTACTGCCTGGATACAAGGACGCCTGGGTCGGACTAGGTTGGGGGAGATTTGGCATTTTCTTGTGTGATTTCTGACCCCCTGGGCAAGGCAGTGGTGTCCTCTCCTGTCACAGCCATGCCTCAGCTCTCTGGAGCAGGGGGAGGCAATGGAGGTGCTGGAGACCCTGAGCTTTGTGCCACTGATGAGATGATCCCATTCAAGGATGAGGGGGATCCGCAGAAGGAGAAGATCTATGCGGAGATCAGCCACCCGGAGGAGGAAGGGGACCGGCAGATATCAAGTCTTCTCTGGTCAATGAGACTGAGATCACCCCTAGCAGCAACAGCCATGAGGTAACTACAAGTCATAGTCCTAGGAGACACCTGGGGCTCATGGGGAGGGCAGCTCATGTTTGCATGGACAAGGGTGAGCACCTATTTTCCTGGGAAAGCCCAGAAGTGGGTGAAAGTGCAAAAGCTCAATAAGGATAGTAAAGAGGTTCTCTCCAGACCATGATGTTAAGTCTCCAAAGTGTGTATGGTCTTCATGTGTTACTTTATGTCAGTTTCATATCCTGTTGTATGGTTGCTGCATGCAGTGTATGTATATTGAAGGTATACCCTGTTTACTTTAGGGCAGGGGTCCTCATCTCCAGTCCTCAAGACCCACCAACAGGTCATGTTTTCTGGCTTTCCTCAGTATTGCACAGGTGATGTAATTATTGTCAGTGCTTTATGTTGGAGATCCTGACACAGGTGATATAATTATGGTCAGTGCATTCTGTGGGAGATCCTGAAAACATGACCTGTTGGTGGGCCTTGAGGACTGGAGTTGGGGAGCCCTACTTTAGGGCACATTATGGACATACAATGGTTTAGTGATGGTTAGGCTGAGTTTACACAGTTCAGATTAAATCAGGTGACAACTGTCCTCATAAACACTCTTTAGTAGTGACAATATCTGTGGTAGATCCTGGGCTTTATGCACCAACCTCCAACACCTGGCTAGAAATGGGATGTAAAGGCTCTGAAGAAATCAGTGCAGAAATCAAACCATTTTTTTTTTGTCTATTTTTAATATTTCTGGCATATTTTATTTTCCATCTACATCTAAAGATTTGTGCGTTGACTATTTGGTTTGGGGGGGGGGGGGGGACAACTGGGTGGAAGCACTCCAAACACATGAAAAGAAGGAACAGTTCTTAATGTGGATTTCATGGTCAGCTTTTCATTGCAGCCATGCAGTCTCCCAAGTAGTCACTCGTGGCCCAATCCTTCAGAGATAAGGAGGACTTGCAGTAAATCTTTACAATGTGTTTAGTTGATCTTTCAGAATATACTGGATTAGCATATCTGGAAACCTCATTGTCAGTTGTCACTATTTTTTTCAGTGGCCTTCTCTGAATGAGATGCCTCTTTGGCCTTAGCGTGTGTCGCCTTCACTGGTCATGTGAGCAGTGGTGCACGTAAATTTAATTTATATCAAGACTAATTAAACATCTATACAATAAACCTTTTTGCACATTTTTACTCAATTAGTTAATGCTAATTGGGTCAAAATTGACATACATTTTTACCTAATTACCATTAACTAATTGGGTACAAATTTGCAAAAAGGTTTATTGTATAGATGTTAAGTTACATTTGTTCGCTTATCTTAGTAAATAACAATGGAAGCTTATTCAAACATTCATTGCTGTTTATCAAGGTTAACTATAACAATGTGCCATCAATATACAGCAGACATCTGGTAATAACGCACCTTGGCTGTTTACCCTGTTGAGGGTTTTTACATGATTTGTTACATATTTGTGTTTAGTTGCTTTTTATTAATGTATATTTCTACCATATATAAAGACTGTAGATCATAGCCAGTTGAATCTCATAGTAAAAACGTGTGGCAGCAGAAAGGTAAAAGAAAACAGGAAGCAACAATTTGCCACAGCTGTGCAAATGAGCAGTAGCTGACCACAGGTTACTGTCTCAGATGTGGTGGGCAGTTCCAGGAGGAGGTTAATTGGACAGGGGTACGACTGCTGCAAGTGTAGGTCTTATTATTATATCCTTAACCATCTAGTTTATTATTATTATTATTAGTAGTAGTAGTAGTAGTATTAATAATAATAATAATAATAACATTCCATATTTCTATGGTGTGCAAAATTCTTGATTCATATGTTACAACTTTAAACATTTTTATTAACATATTACAATTTTTTTTTTACTTTTTCTTTCCTTTTGTGTTACTTTAGTTTAGATCTATTATTTTATACTAGCCAGGCTTAGAATCCAAACCAAACAGCAACCTACTGGTAAATGACCCAGCCTCTCCTATTTTTAGCTGACTAGCCAAAAGAATGGCATGTCTTTTAATTTATCTGTTCGACCAGGGGTTTCCTTTTCAGGCCTAACTTTGTTTTCCATGAAAAAAATCACAAGGCAATTGTATTCATTTTATTCATGTAGCAATATCCTTGTTTGGAATTGTTAGAGGTTGAATACAAAGGAATACTTGATTTTGTGAGCTTGCCCCTTTACATAGAGACACCAATATTGGATATATAACCCATACACTTTACAAATTATAAGATGTCAAAACTTGTGTAGGCCTATTTACAGGGAAAGTCCTGCATGCAACCCATGAAGTCCTGTTTGGCCCATGAAGTTCCTAGTAAGCAGAGTAGACATAGGAAATTGAACTCATGGGGTGACATAAGTTTGTTTAACAGCCTTGTAATTGCTGTGTTGCATATTCAGGACACTTGTCATTGAAACAACTAATTGTTTCCCAGCAACACACAGATGACTGGAGTCTCCCTTATCTCTTTGAGTTCTCTGTCTGCTTTCCTTTGCCTGTGCTGTATGTAAACTTTTCCTAGCCTATCTAATCTAAGATTAACCCCAGCAATGCTATAGCCCTGACTTAACCCTTTGAATTTGTTTTAATTTGACCCATTTTTGTGAAAATCTAGAAGATCAGACTGTTTGTTTACATATATATCTATAAAACTCATTAGAGCAAGTGTGGATGAATAAACACCTTTCACTTTTCATTCTTGACACAATAACCTTTCCCAGTTGGTTGGACCTTGATAGCACAAAAAGACAACACCAGTCATGCAACATAAGGCTATGTCCAGACAGAGGAAAAAGTTCACAAGAGTCCCGTGGCCTCCTGTGAAGTTTCAATGAGCCAAACATATGTCATGAACTCTATTTTTAATTAGTCCTTCATTGTGCGTCTGGCACCGTATCTTCTCCAAAACAGATGAATTGGCCTAACATGAACCAGCTAAATCCCTCCATAAAGTGTAATATTTTCAGTCCTGTAGCCTGCTATGTAGAACAAGCACTTTGCATGCAAATAAATAGTGACCTTTTAAAATTTGTGTTCAATTTTGTAACAAGTTCAGAGAGTAATTGGAGAGTAATATAGGCAGATGCTGTACACATTTAGTGTGAGCCATGCCATTGGCTCATCATCCATTCTGCAGAGGACTCTTTTAGCAATGTCTGACCGTATATGTTGTCTTATTATTCTAGTATAATGTATCTGTGCCTTAGATACATGTCTTCTTTTGTCAAAATGCAATTCAACCAAAATCTCGGTGTTTCCAAATGTCTTCAAAGAAGGGACGACATTGGAGGATTTGAACGGAAATATGGCAAGCAGGGTGGTAGTGTAGGACCCCTTCATAAGACCTCTATGTAGGGTTTAGTCATAAAGTCCACAGGTCTTACCAAATTTATCAATGAAATCTTTGTGCATCTTTAAGGGTGCTTTCACACGGTGCGGTTTTGGTGCATTTTTGATGCGGTTTTTTGTGCAACAATGTATAGCATTAATTGTTGTGCCTTCCTGCACAGAAACGCATCCAAAAAAAACGCATCAAAAACGCACCAAAACCGCACCATGTGAAAGCACCCTAAGAGTGTAATGTTTGGGAATTTTTTTCTTAATGCAACAGATTTTGAATTCTTATTAGGATAGTAATTCCTGTTTACCATATTTATCTGGGTATGAATTATTAAAGTTTCATGTAGGCCAATACAGAACTTAGTTGCTTTAATGGCAAATTTAAGGTAAAATTTAACCTCTTTAGTGCCAGATGCATAATGTACCTTCTCTCCTGGAGGAAAACGTTGCTGATGAAAGAAGGCTCTTGTCCTTACAATTAGGCTGTCAGCACATGTTTCCCCATATCCAGCTGTGTCCAAGACAAGCAAAGCGGACTGCAGGTGAAGCTCCATTAAGTGAGGGGTATATTGGCATATTTTGCAAACATGTAAAGTGCGCCCACCCAGAGATGTAGACACCTTTTTTCCTTGATCGAATGTCTAACATAAGACAGCTTATTGTGCATCCCATTACTTTTATGGGGAGACTTTGTAGGGTAAAAAATAAAGGATTTTAATACAGGAAATATTACCCGAAAAGCAGATCTTCATCGTATGTTCTCATGAGATTGTTAAATCATCTTATGTTCTCATGAGATTGTTAAATATTGATACAGAAAAATTGTATACTACAATTATAGACCTGATCTAGAACCTTTAGAAAACCAGAATCTAATCGTTTCACATTTATTATATCAGCATATGCAGATGATATTGGTTTGATTCTAGATTATTTTACTTTTTTATCATTAGAATTTTAGAATTGCATAAATGATAGGTCTTGTGACAGATATGCAAGAGACGTGTGATGACGATAAAAGCCAAAATATTCTACATAAGAGAACATGCCTTGTGTTGAATATCACAACTCTGATATCCCTTGTAAATAATGGTTTGTTTTATGGTAAATATGATTCTAGTCCAAATCAATTTTTTTATAGAAAAAACTTCTCTTATAGAATAATAAGATGATAGCTAAATCATGTAATACAGACATATTGGGGCTTTAGGGATATTTGTGGTCCTCATACTGCGAATGAGTTGCTTCGAAAACCTTGATGTGATCTTTGTATTTCCTCAGTGTGGAGCTTGTATATGACATAGGTGTGGTTGTGTGAATATCAGGTTGTTTTTATCTAGATCTTGAATGATAAATGTGATCAATGTCATCTGAAAATAATATATAACACATAACACAATATATAACATTTCTAGAAATAAACAATTTACCAGCCAATTTTCTGATCAATTGTAAAAATGTATCCTATCTGTTTTTAGTATAAATTTGATATTTCATTTCAGTTTATTTATATTTTTTATTTCTGAGTAAATTACCAAGTTATAAATAAAAGCAAATGATGATTCCAAAGAAACATATTCACATTGGTTGAAAACAAGACGAAAAGGGTAATAAACCATATGGTATTGGCTGAATTATCTGTGTATTGATGCCAGCTTTAAAGGGGTTGTCTCACTACATTGATTCATCTTACCTCAGTCCTGTTTTCTTAGTTTTATTTTGAATTCAGGGGCGTGTTTACTGGCTTCTACTAGGCTGCAGTAGAAGCCAGGTCTGTAGCTATAGCAACCAGAGCTGGCAGCCTATCAGGAGAGATTAAACAGGTCTGAAGCTATAGCGACCTGAGGAGCTGATGTAGTCCATACAAGAGGGGATATCTAGGAATAGGTAGGACACTGTTAATGGACACATATTGCAAAGTTACTTGTTTTTACAAGGTCTTTAACATAAAAAGCAATCCTTGTAGTGAGACAACCCCTTTAAGGGCACGTGGTTTGGTGAAATGCCTCTTTTTTGTAGTAGTGTGTGGAGATAAGTCATCTTCATGTCTTGTTTAATTGCTGAGTTAGCTGGCTGGCTTTGTCACTTATCCCAAGGGACTCTCTGGGGATCTATTTCCTGTTGGCTTTAGACATGGCTGCCTAATCTGAACATTTGTCATGTATGTTGGAATACTCGAGGATCCCCCAGGCCTTTTTCTCATACAGGCCAATAAAGGTTATGCAGCTTTAAATCATTTCCAGATCAGGCCACTTGGGTCACAATCAGCTACAGCAAAAAACATTTAAAGGGGTTGTCTCACTACAAGGATTTTTTTTATGTTAAAGATCTTGCAAAAACAAATCACTTTGCAATATATGTCCATTAACAGTTTCCGACCTATTCTAAGATATCCTCTCTTGTATGGGCTGCATCAACTTCTCAGGTCGCTATAGCTACAGACCTGTTCAATCTCTCCTGATAGCCTGCCAGCACTGGTTGCTATAGCTACAGACCTGGCTTCTACTGTAGCCTAGTGGAAGCCAGTAAACTCCAACCTGAATTTAAAAGGAAACTAAGAAAACAGGACTGAAGTTAGATGAATGAATGTCTCAACCCCTTTAATGTGGATCCTGCCTCACTACAGATGTACCATACCAAACCCAGTCAGCGGACACCTATAATCTTCTGGAAATTTTCCAAATAGTAGTGTTGTCTTAGTTTGGACGTTTGTATTGTCCAGGAAATGTTAATGTGATATTGGAGTATATTTAGGAAGTTTTAGATGAATTCATTCAGAAGGGTTTGTGTTCTTATCTATGTACTTATTAGTTAGTGATCTCATTGCTTTCTTTACCCGAATCTTTATAGTAAAATATCATATGTTTTACCCACAGTGCAATTACTTTGGCTTAACTGCTTTTGAGTAGCCTGAAATGTGGTTGGGATAAATGCTGCCTGTGACATTTGATTTTTCCTGTCCAAACAGACCCCGGCTGATCTGAAGCTATAAGTTAGTTGATCTCAGATGAGATGTTCACTATTTTTACTAAAATAAAGAGCAACATCTTTTGAAAACTTAAGCTTTGATTTACATCGTATCATTTATTTGTATAGCGCTATTATATTGCACAGTGCTGGCCATTGTTCACATTGGTGCTTGCAGTCTAAGTTACAGAATAGCCTATAAGTAATTTTTTGAAGTGTGGGAGTAACCAGAGTACCCTGAGGAAACTCACACCAACACAGGGAGAACATACAAACCCCATGCAGATGTTCTTGGTGGGATTTGAACCCAGGACCCCAGCGCTGCAAGGCAACATTGCTATCCACTGAGTCACCATGCTCTCTTAAAAAACATTTATCCCAAGTGTGGCCATGTTTATCCCTATTCATTCGGGGGAAAGAAGACAGCAAGTGCTTGTTCTCTTTTGGCTGAAATAAATGGGAGTTATGGAAACCACCAAGTAAAGGGTCATTAAAGAGGCTGTCTCGCTACAAGGATTGCTTTTTATGTTAAACATCCTGCAAAAACAAGTCACTTTGCAATATATGTGTCCATTAAATGGGTTTTACCAGGACTTGCCTTACCTGCTAAGAAGCAAAAGTAAACAAGCCACACTGAGCTGAGAGAGAGAGAGACACAGCCAGAGCACAGAGCCATGCATAAGGGATCGTGTGCAATGTTCACTCAAATAATCAAACTACAACTAGTGGATTCTGTATACAAAAGACAACACCTTTCTCCACAGCCTCTTGAAAGCTTCTTCATGTTCTCTGTCATCAGATAAAGCAGGGATCTACTCAGATAATCACACTACAACTAGTGGATTCTGTATGCAAAAGACAACATATTTTTCCCCAGTCCATTGAAAGCTTCTTCAGCTCCCTTTCATCAGATAAGAAGTGTGCTCTGTGCAAGCCCGGCCAGCAGCTCTTGTCACTCTGTCAGGTCGTATCGAATGCAAGCTTTTAAGTAACTAAGGGCAGGTAAGGCAGCCTGTAGCTCTCTCAGGCTACATTTTTTTAATCACATATATTTAGAAAAGTGATTAAATACCCATTTTGGAGGATCCCACGTCAACATTACATCGTGGCACAACCCCTTTAACAGTGTCCTACCTATTTGTAAATATCCCCTCTTGTATGGGCTGCATCAGCTCCTCAGGTCACTATAGCTACAGACCTGTTTGATCTCTCATGATAGGTTGCAAGCACTAGTTGCTATAGCTACAGACCTGTTTGATCTCTCCTGATAGGCTGCCAGCACTGGTCACTATAGCTACAGACCTGGTGTCCTCAGCAGCTCGTCACTGCAGGCCAGCAGAAGTCAGTAAACACACTCCTTCATTCAAAAATGAAACCGTGAAAACAGGACTTAGTTAAGATGAAACTATGTAGCGAGACAACCCCTTTAAGCTGGACCAATTCACCAGAGCAAGGTCTACATACTGGATCTACATAACCTAGTCAGTTACATAGCCAGATATAGATGCTCATGAACATTAGATAAATGTTGATGGACTAACTTTTATAGGGATTCACAAAAAATATTGGGCGATATATATGAATGCGCCTGCGCAATTATTTGGGCGTATCATACGTAAAAAAAATTACGAAGTCCTGTTCTGTTATGTGTGAACAGTCGTACACCCAAAGTTGGTGCAGTCTGCACTAGACAAGACATCTTTGAATGCGCCCAGAATGCGGCAAACACGGTCATACATACTGTATTATACACTCCTCTATATCTATTTAGAACTGGCGTGTCGACGCCAAGTTACATACATGTGCCAATTATGTGTATAGGTGTATCCCCACTGCAACATGCTAAAATTGGCTAAACACACATTTGAGGTTGTTGTCCATTCAGTGTTCTGTGGAAAGCTAAACTAATGCTTATGGCCATATTAAAGGGGTTGTCTCACTACAGGATTGCTTTTTATGTTAAAGATCTTGCAAAAACAAGTCACTTTGCAATATGTGTCCATTAACAGTGTCCCAGCTATTCCTAGATATCTCCTCTTGTATGGGCTGCATCAGCTCCTCAGGTCACTATAGCTACAGATCTGTTTGATCTCTCCTGATAGGCTGCCAGCACTGGTTGCCATAGCTACAGACCTGGCTTCTACTGCAGCCTAGTAGAAGCCAGTAAACACGCCCCTGAATTCAGAATGAAACCAAGAAAACAGGACTGAGGGAAGATGAATCAATGTAGTGAGACAGCCCCGTTAAGACTTATAGTGATGAAGCATTTTCTCCATTGCTCACAATCTGGATATCTAGTTTTGCCCAATCCCCTCTCCTTCCCTCTCCCCAAGCCAGGAGAACGCTAACCAGCTTTTTTGCAGACGGAAAATTTGGATTTTCTCTTTCAATGCTTTGGGTTTAGCTGTGGTTTTAGTTGCAGATGAGGCCCATTAGCCTCAAGGTAACCTGGACAAGGAATCCAGATTCTGCATCATGATATTTTACTTCTTTCTTTCCCAGGCATAGAAAATTAGGAGTAAGTAGTCCTTGCCATGTAAACTATGGTGTGGATTCTTATTGAAAAACATGAGATTTGGATTCTATGTGGTTTATACATAGATTTTGATGCATAATTCATGTGAAAAATGTGTGGACCAGGGCTAGAGTTTATTATGCATATTTTCCTATTCAAGTGTTGCAGCATGTAGAAAGACATATAACAAAACTACTTCTCGTAACCAATGGACAGCCATGCCCTTAAAGGGGTTGTCTCACTACATCAATTCTTCTTACCTCAGTCCTGTTTCTCAGTTTCATTTTTGAATTCGGGGGCATGTTTACTGGTTTCTACTGGCCTGCTGCAGAAGCCAGGTCTGTAGCTATAGCAACCAGCGCTGGCAGGCTATTAGGAGAGATCGTACAGGTCTGTAGTTATAGCGACCTGAGGAGCTGATGCAGCCCATACAAGAGGGGATATCTAGGAATAGATAGAACACCAGTAATGCAAAAAAATAGAAAGAGGAGAAAACGGTCCTAAAATATAACTTTTATTAAGTAAGGCTAGGTTCACACGGCTTAACTGCGGGACGTAATTACGTCCCGCAATTACGCCGTGTGGGCGGGAGCGGGGGAGCGAGCAGGGGGCCGGCACTTCGCCGGCCCATAGACAATCATTACTAGCGGCGCGTATACGCTGCTGGTAATTCACATGTCAATTATCTCCCCGTCCGGCGGATTCGCCGGGCAGGCAGAGGAGACGTAATCCATAGTTCTCTATGAGAACTGTGGATTACTGTAATGAATGGGCCGTTTTCAGCCCGTAATTTGCGCACTTTGGCGCGTAATTACGGACCGAAATACGGCCCATTTTAAGCCGTGTGAACATAGCCTAAAGTTAAAAAGGAATATCTTATCCATAAACCTCTCAGCGAAGTGGGAGAATAGGAAAAAGTAGATAACACAACTAGGACCAAAAACGATAAACACCTATATGGCTCTAATGTACTATTATACCCTTGCTTATATCACAGGTACAGGATAGTCGCCCCATAGGGGCGGGACCATAAGGATATTTAGGGCCATATTATTAGGGTCAGGTTGCGGACAGGAACGCCCTTATCGGGGCGACTATCCTGTACCTGTGATATAGACAAGGGTATAATTGTGCATTAGGGCCATATAGGTGTTTATCGTTTTTGGTCCTATTTGTGTTATCTACTTTTTCCTGTTCACCCACTTCGCTGAGTGGTTTATGGATAAGATATTTGTTTTTAATTTTACTTAATAAACGTTATATTTTAGGACCGCTTTCTCCTCTTTCGATTTGTTGTTGCATTGGTTGGTCAAGAGGTGTTTTCACCATTTCTGGCAATTATTTTGCTAGGTGTTTTTCTTCTTAGGACACCAGTAATGGACATATATTGCAAAGTGACTTGTTTTTACAAGATCTTCAACATAAAAAGCAATCCTTGTAGTGAGACAACCCCTTTAATGACTTACAGAGGTTTGTGTTTTGTTCCTTTAGTACCAAGAGCAGTTCCAGACATGGCATTATTCTACATTGTGGGTAAAATCTGGAGATTACTTATTATGTAAGCATGGTCGAAGTGTTACTTTTAAAGAGGTTTACAAAGTAGGCAACCCTTTTCACAGGGTCATGCATGTTGATTACTAAACTTAGTGTTGGGTAGAGCCAGATCGGAATGGCCACTAGAATCAGGTTTTTACATATTTAACAGTATTTTTATTTTATCTCCTAATCAATCAAGTGTCAGTTTTCAATTCTTCATAAGAAAATTAAGCATCAGATCGTTTAGATGCCTTTCTTGAAGAATATAATATTGCAGGTTATGGGCCCGCTAGATTCTGGAGATAGAACATTGTTTCAAGAATTTATTCTGATTGCCATATTTAGGGAGACATGTATGAAGGAAGGCATCTTGTTTTCAGTGTATAATGCGTCTGAATGTATGAAAGTGTTTTTTGTGCGATTATAAATGGCGTCTAAAGTTCGACGCGTCTCGTCTATGTGTTTGGTGCATTATGGAACTTGGGCACATTAGAAATGCGGCAAACATGTGTATAAGTTACAGATAGGCTGGAAATAAAAAAAAAGTTATTAGAATAGCATGTCTGTGAATAGAAATTGGATTACCGTAATTATGGGGTGCATTACGTATATGGGCTGGCTCTTGCTGTATGTAGAATAAAGGGTGAGAGCAGCAAAAAAAAAATTTATGTAGTAAAAATTAAAAATCTGAACAACATCATCAGTGGGTTATTTAGTCTAAAATTTGTTTTAGATTCAATTAGTTTTAAATACATTTTATAGGAGATATTTTTATATTTTTGGGATATTATATATTTTTATATTAATTTTATATGATATTTTGTATTAAATTGAAATAATTTATTTTTATATAGTTTGATAATTAACATAAATTACTTTTTATTATTGTACTGGTGTAAGTTGAGAAACAAGGGACATTTTTTGCCCTAACAGCAAATCTAGCTCCACCTTGACTCCTCAGGGTCAGTCAGACCACATTTAAATAGGTCTGCCTGTTCGAGCAGTAATGCGCCTAGTTTTGCCGATCCACATCATATATGTGTCTAATATTACGAATGTGGTGCGCCACGCCCCCAGAACACCCCCACATGTTAGACGCATTAAAAAGTGTCAAGACTTATAAACAATGTGCCTAACACATTTGTTTGCCACATTATACATCACAGCCTACTCACATTTGGCGCATTTAACACCAGAAATGTGCGAAAACCACTTTCATACATGTCTCCCTTGGGCTACGTCTCCACTGCACAGAAAAACGTAAATTTTTTAGCGTTTTTCGTTTTCTAAAAACGCTGAAAAAATGACTGAAAACAGCTCCCATAGACTTCTATCGTAAAAATGTCCTGCTCTCTCCATAGAGCGTCTTTTTTCCGTTTTTGCTGCTGGTCGTTTTTTGAAACGTGTTGCAAAAAATCGACTGAGCAGGACAGAAAATGAACTATTGGAGTCTTTGGCTGTGACTCCACTGCACAGAAAAACATCAGTTTTTTCAGCGTTTTTCGTTTTTTTTCACAATGTTGTGCATGTCTGCAAAAAAACGCTCCAAAAACGCACAACACGCCAAAAAACTGACATTTTTTTCAGCTGCATTTGACAGGCAGTGGACAAAAAACTCAGTTTTATGAACGTTTTTAGTATTTGATTTTCTTCTGGTTTTTTATTCACTGTAGTGTAGACATAGCCTTAGAGTCAAGAAGGAAACTTTCCTCTTCTATGGTACAATTGGCATCCACCTCATAGGGGCTTTTGCCTCTGGATCAACACGGTAGGTTGGACTTGCTGCACCTGTGTCTTTTGCAACAATATATAGGTAGAACCGGTGGCAAATATATTTTCTTTAATAATACTTCTTTTTATAAAAAGACATTAGACCGTAATATACAGTATGACCATAAATTAGAACAATGAAAAAGCTTATACTCAGTTTTTAGCTGCGGCAGTTGCGCCTTTCAGTAATAGTCCATGGTATCGCTCCCACGTAGGTGAGCAGGAGACGCCGACGCACCGAGCAGGATTAGACGCACCTTGTGGACGTTTCGGGGATTGCTCCTCCCCTTCCTCAAGCACGTACATCACTGCTAACAGATTTATTTAAATAGACAACTTTAAAAACATTTAACCATTTCATATCAGGGCTAGTTTAGGTTTATAGAAAATAAACATCGGCGTCTCCTGTTCACTTACGTGGGAGCGAGACTATTAAAGAACGGCGCAACTGCCGCAACTAAAAACTGAGTATAAACTTTTTCATTGTTCTAATTTATGGTCATACTGTATATTACGGTCTAATGTCTTTTTAAAAAAAGAAGAATTATTAAAGAAAATATATTTGTTACTGGTTCTACCTATATATTGTTCCTCAGTGCAGTGGGATTGGAGGTCCCGTGTATTTGGACTGGCTACATAGCTTTACTCAAGATATGAAGTTTATTAATATGGGCCACTACTATTTGTGGGACCTGTGTCTTTTTCCAACTTTATCTACTATGTTAAATTTTTCAATTCTAACCTGAGCTCTGAGCTTTGTTAGTGCATTTCTACATAACTAAGACCTGCTGCTCTTTATTTGTATCAGTTTATATAATGTTCCCCTATCACCATCTCTCAGTCACCAACCGGGGTTTGGGTTTTAGCCTTCCATTGAGCACAGAAGCCTGAAGTTTTTCTTGGGCAAACATTTTTCCCTCTTGTTTCTTCATTTAAATGTTACTCACTGTAAAAAGTACATCCTGTAATAACATTAGGTTAAAGGCTGCAGTTAAAACAAAAACACAGTGGTTGAAAGAATATTTATTTAAAAAAATTGGGACTTCCAACGCTCAGGAAGTGGATTAACGAACAGATGCAAACTGGGTAATTATTGTCAGATGGTAGTCTTCTTAGTTTAGGAAACATATTATCCGATAACTTGTTCTAACACAGAAAGCAAATGCAGTGCTAATAAGACAGTTTCACCGTTATCGTTTTGTCCGCCCCACTGTTCCTTCTAATTATATCCATACATCTTATATTTAATGTAAGCACCATATCACTGGTAGGGTTAAAATTCTTAATGTTGTACATTTCCCATCCTGTATTATCTCATAGGCCTGGTTCACATCTGTGTTGATGTTCCATTTGGAGCCTCCACTGCAAAGATGGAAATGGACCTGTTTAATAACAGACACAACCAGTGCTCAACAGACCCCATTGTAGTCAAAATGGGGTGTCCTTCGCAGTGTTTTGAGTTTTAATGGAAAAAAATATAGCACAGCATGTTGTGCTATTTTGTCTTTCAAATGTGAAGCAGGCCTCAGTAAGCAATGTAACATTTTTTGCTGTATTGCTTTACTTACTTCCATTCTTAGGCTAGATTTACATAGCTACATAGGATTTTGGTGTTTTTTTGGGGGCAGATTTAGGGTGAGATGTCAGAAAAGTGGCGTTTCCAATCCAGTTTTAGGCGCATTAAAGTACACCAGAAAGTCTGATCCTTTAAAAAATCTGTCGTCAGGTATACCTTGCAGAGAAAAAAAGCTTAAAAGGCGCGTTGCACCTAAAAAGGCGAATTGCATCAAAAAAGACGCATTGCGCAACTTGTGGCGCTTAGCATATCATTGGTAGTATATGTAATGCGCCTATCGAGGCGCATTGCCCGACAGAGGCACATAACATATGTAATGCGCCTCAATAGGTGTATTGCGCAATGGGGGCGCACAACGCATCATATTCAGGCAAAGTGTCGTGCCCGGCGTATAATGCGCCTACTGTAGTGTTGGTGTACGACAGTTCATTTACAACAAGAATATGGCATCAAAAGTGGTTTTGGTGCAAAATAAACCAAAAAACTGGCGTTGGCGTGTTGGGACATGTCGCCCTTAGCATTTTGATTCCGCTGAAATACCAACCGTTACCTGTTATGTGTAGCCCTCAATACAAAGTCCGTGCTGTAGTCTACACAACACAGATTTTTTTACTGAGGGAAACCAAAATCATCCAGCGGTATATAAAACATGTTCTACATTCTGCAGGAACGATGTCGGATTTCCACAGCCATAATGTACTGGGCCGCCAGGAAACCAAAATCCATCCGCTGGTTTCCAGCAAAGTGAAAATACCGTCGGATTTTGTATGTTTTTTTCATTTTGCTGTGAGGACCTAGCCTTAGGTTGTCTTTATGAAATCCTAATTAAAGGGGTTGTCTAGTTGTTTATTTTTTACCATACTGTGGTCCTATTAAAGTAAAAAATGTTTGGCTATGTCTACACGACAATGTAGAATGTTGAATTTTTAAGTAGATTCGGTATTTAGAATCCACAAAAATCCGACTATAAAACAGCCCCATAGACCTCTACACAGCTCAGATTTTCTGAGGTCGGATATTATATCTGAACACCGGGTATAAAAACCTAGAACATGTTCTGTAATCCGCCATATTTCACTTTAAAATGTCAGATTATAGAACTGTTCAATTGAATGGGACGTCTGAAGTCCGATAACCCCGGCAAAAAATTGATCCAAAAACCGATCCAAAAACCGAAAACTTAATATAAATATTGGTCAGAGTCTTGATTAGAATCGGATAAGTATTTTGTCCTCTGCAGTGCGGACGTAACCTTGTACTCACCTCTCTCATCCAGCGCTGTGATGTCCTCACTTTCTGCCAGTCTCCTGTTTTCTTCCGACCTTTAGCACAATTGGAGTGGCTGCAGTGGTCGTGTGCCATTAGGTGACATCACAGTTCGTAGCGCTTCCAAGTGAGTGAGTGAGGACGGCACAGTGCTGGATAAGAGGAGAGGTGAGTATAATTTTTTTTTTATTTTAATAGGGCGGCAATTGTGAGTGGAGGTATAAGTCATTTGGGAAATATATGCAGGGTGAATTAAGAAAAAGAATACAGTAATGATAATAACATATAAAAAAGTAATACTGCTAAAGTGAAGCATTTGGGGATCCATCTGGTTAGCACCATATTGATGGTAATGAAAGTTAGGCTATGTCTACATGGCACTGCTTTTTGGTCAGATTTTTGCCCGATTCAGTATTTATAATCTGCCAAAAATCCAGCTATAACCAGTGCCCCATAGACAGCAAGAGAAAATCCGAGCTGTAGTCTAGACAGCTGTAGTCTTTAAAATACGCTGGATTCCGGCAGATTTTAAAACATGCTCTATTTTACGCTGGATTCCCGTCAGATTCCCGTACAGTCAATGTACTGGGCAAGTGGGAAATCCAAAAACCGATGTTAAAATGTGGATTTTGGACAGCATTTTAACATTGATGTGTAGACAAACCCAAAAGGCATGTTTATGCAAACGGGGACTGTGGTAAGTTAGTAAATGGTTTCTATACTGTGTGTTCATTAAAAAAAACAAAACACTTACCTAGCAGACCGATGGAAAAGTGACCAGTTGTCAGAGTGACCCCACGGAGAGCCTTACAGTGGCATAGGAGGAGCCGCATGGCATCTGATGTCAGCACTGTGATGCTGAAAGGAGGGGATAGGGGAATTTAATGTTCAGTGTATTAATGTTCTAAGGTTATGTATACAGTTGAAGGTCACAGGGTACAGAGAGCTTCTTAAAAGAGGGCTTGGCTAGACCAGCATGCCATTGCACTCTAAGGCTATGTTCTCACGGCTTATTTCGGGGCGTATTTACGGACGTATTTACGTCCGCAAATACGTCCCGAAATACGTTTCAAATACGTGTCACAAAGTGTGGCACGAAATTTTGCGTCGTAAATACATTCCCCATTTTTTATTATGGGGATTAACGTTGCAAAATACGCCTCAATAAGTGACAGGGGACTTAATTTTACGATCGTATTTACGGACGTATTTACGCCCGCAAATACGTCACGGAAATACGCCTCGTGTGAATGACGAGTCGTATTTTACATTGGAATTAATGCTAATCTAATTGTTCATTATTTGAAACGTATTTCAGGATGTATTTGCGGACGTAAATACGTCCCGAAATAAGCCGTGTGAACATAGCCTTAGGGCTTGTTCACACGGCGTTTTGGATCCTTTTTACGGATCCGTTTTTGACAGTTGAAAAACGCATCCGGAAAGCGGATCCGTAAAACGCAGCAGTTGTTACTTTATTTGGATCCGTTTTGAATGCTTTTTCACTTGCGTTTTACGCATCCGCTTTCCGGATGCGTTTTCAGAACGAGTCTCCCTCTCTCCCTCTCCACCGCAACTCCATTCATATCGTATCTCAGCCCCGGCCCCCTCACATCCATACATATCGTATCTCAGCCCCGGCCCCCCTCACATCCATTCATATCGTATCTCAGCCCCGGACCCTTGATATCCATTCATATCGTATCTCAGCCCCGGCCCCCTCACATCCATTCATATCGTATCTCAGCCCCAGCCCCCTCACATCCATTCATATCGTATCTCAGCCCCGGCCCCCCTCACATCCATTCATATCGTATCTCAGCCCCGGCCCCCTCACATCCATACATATCGTATCTCAGCCCCGGCCCCCTCACATCCATTCATATCGTATCTCAGCCCCGGCCCCCTCACATCCATTCATATCGTATCTCAGCCCCGGCTCCCTCACATCCATTCATATCGTATCTCAGCCCCGGCCCCCTCACATCCATTCATATCGTATCTCAGCCCCGGCCCCTCCACCAGTTCAAATCTCCCGCATCTCAGCCCCGGCTCCTCCACCATTTAAAATCTCCCGCACCGCCACTGTCACTGCGCCCACAGCCGCCGCCGCACACCTCCAATCCCCCAGCGCCGCCGCTGCCGCTCCCCCTGCGCCGCCGCTCACCTCACCTGCGATCCCCTGTCCAGCCTCCCAGTGCGCTTTTCGCATCCGCTTTCAGGATGCAAAGCGCAGCTGATAAGTGCCCGGAGTGTGAAGCGCTTTTGGACAAGTGCCAAAAGCGGACTCCATTATCTCCTATGGGCTTTCACTTGCGTAAACCGCAATAAAAATTGATGTCAATTCTTAAAGCGGATGCGAAAAGCGCAGCGCAGGAGAGCCCTCAAAAGTGCATCGCTGATCTCCCGTGGGAACAGCGATGCGCTTTTGCCATTGAACTCAATGTTAATCACACTGACAATTGTTAGATCCGTTTTGCGGATCCGTAAAACGGATCACAAAAACGCCGTGTGAACAAGCCCTAAGGCTGTGTCTCCACCGCACACTTTTTTTTGTAGTTTTTTCAGCATTTACCGTTTTCTAAAACTGCTGAAAAAAACAACAGAAAACAGGGCCCATAGATTTTAATAGTAAAATCATTCTGTAGTCTCCACAAAACATTTTTTTCTGCAGGGCAGAAAATTTACTTTTGGAGCCTATGTAAAGCACAGGACATTTGTTGACGCGTTTTTTGCACTTTTTTTGCAGAAATCCACAGCAATTATAATGCTGTGCATTTCTGCAATGAAAGCTCCAGAAAACGCACCAAAAAACGCGTCACAAAACGCACCAAAAAATGGTGATTTTTTTAGCTGTTTTTACATGCGCTGGGCAAACATCTCAGTTTTATGAACGGTTTTTAGGATTTGGTTTTCAGTGATTCTTTTGTCCAATGCTGTGTAGACCTAGCCTAACACCTCTGGCAACATATAGACAAAAAGGAGATATGACTTTGTGCGGGACCTAGCTTTATAGTGAAAATGCAGTTAGAAAGACTGATCTGGTGCTTTTTTGTAAACCTGAAATATTACAAAATCATCTCGGTAGCACAAATAAGGAAATGTTGATGTTTAATCTATACAATGTGTAATAAAACTAATCAGATATCTTTATATCAAAGTTAGCAACTGTGAATATTGAATATATCATAACTGTGGGGAGAATTTATATAACAGGAATGAACATTACCGCCAGGTGCTAGTTAGTTTCCCCTTTATGATGTACATTTTCTTCATGGTTATCGTGGCTAGGTTTACACAGCATATGGCAATATACCATCGGAAATCCGGACCGCGGATCCGCGCAAAAGTTGAGGTTGGTTTTCGGATTTGCTGTCGTCCCCATACATTCAATGTACGGGGCCGACGGCAAATCCGAGCGGAATCCAGCGGAATACACATGTTGCATATTCCACCACATTTGTAACATGATGGCAACACAGTGTACTGTTGGATTTTCACCGGTTTCAAAATACTAAAACTGCCAAAAATCCGACGGAAAGCTTGTGCTGTGCAGACATAGCCTCATGAGTCCTTGATCCTTGAACTCCTATCTTGTCAGTTCAACCACATAGGGCCACGTGTGTGAAAACTGTCTGGGTCTAAGACTTTCTTTGTTGCCTATAGCAACCAATCAGCGCGCTCCTTTAATCTCAGATAGTGCTCTGAAAAAATGAAAAGGGTGCTGTGATTGGTTGCTATGGGCAACAAAGAAAACCTAGACAGTTTTCATACATGTCCCCCATAATGACTGTGGCATCTAAGAGAAAGGGTGGTCCATCAGTATTTGCATGATTGCAGGGTGTGATGAATAACCAGGGCAGTTGGGGGCCTAAGGCTTGGTTTACATCTGCGTGAGAGGTTCTGTTAGGAGCCTCCATCCTAAATTCTGTCAGAAATGACAGAGAAAATAGCGCAGCATGCAGCCGATGGACCCCCTTGGAGTCAGTGGAAGCGATCAGGTGCCATTGGTGTCCGGCATTCAATGAATCCAGCACCACCTTTGTGACAGAGGCTCCAGACGGAAATTCCAACGCAGATGTGATCCTGGCCTTTTAACAGGTACCAGGAATGCAGATGCTGTTTGGGATGGTCTAATAGGTTATTATTTAGACTGAAAATCGCATGGTAAGGGGAAAAAAAACTGTGGATTTGTTTTTTTTTTTTTCTCATCTTTACAAAAATAATTTAAAAAATTAGTCAGTGATATGCACTTTAAAATGGCACCAATAAAAACAACTCAAATAAGTCCTATATTTATATTATATATATATACTGTGTATATATATATATATATATTATATATTATATAGTATATATACATATATATATATATATATATATATATATATATATGTATATATATATAAATATTTCTTGGAATTGGTTGATGCCAAAACAGTTTTTTTCTGTAAAACATATTTTTATTGTTTACATTTTCTAAACTGGAAAAAAAATATAATATACATACACACATTGGTGGGGTTGCTGTTTTTTTTAATTTTTTTTCATAAACTTCCCCCTCCCTCCTAGACACACAAAAAAGGTAATAAATTGTATGTACCCTAAGAGAATGCCATTGAAATGTACAACTTGCCTCACATAAAACAAGTGCTCATACAACTGCATCCATGGAAAAATAAAGTTATGGCTCCGCAATGCGAGAATGAAAAAATAAAAAAAAAACAACATACAGGGTGTATTTGTACTGTATAAATATACACTTACTGTCAGTTTCTTCTAGGCATTAACACTGTGTATGTATTTCTCAGATTTCAAGAAGAAGACAGGACTCATACCATGAAAAGTCCAGAGAACACCCAGATGACGGTGAGTTTAATATGCATCATCCTGATCATTGTCCGCTGGGTATTGCATGTTATCTAAACTGCAAGAAGCAATGGTGAAATGGAAATTAACTGTGCTAGATTTAATTTTTTTTTTTTTTTTTAAAGAAACGTGTTACTTTTAATGGGGTTTTGCCATGATCTAATCTCATACCTCCTGTATCCAGCTCTTCAGCTCTGTGTGCTCAGAAGGGGCGTGTGTGATTTGTTTTAATTACATATCATGTGACCCAGCAGGATGACATCACCAGGCCTTTCCTTCCTGTAGTCAAAGAAAGGTCTGTTTATGTAAAGAGTTGTGAGTAGCTGAGAGGTAACGTTTTTGCCTCCAGGCACAAGGGTCCTAGGTTCAAATCCCTGCAGGAACCAAACCTGTGTTGTTTTTTTTCTCTTTATCAATGCACGCATCTCAGTGAGGTTTCTTTTTTATTTATTTGCACTGTTTGACTAATTACTAAGGAGTACAGAGGATGGGAGTAGAGTGACAGCATCTGGGATTTGAACACTCAGTAGCTGCCTGAGAGGAGAAGTGATGTCTGAGCATGTGCGACCAGGACTGAGGAACTCACACCCCTGGTCGTATCCCCTGGAGACGAGCTGTAAACAATGGATCACTAAAGGAGCAGCTAATATAAAAACGGTGCAGAATTATTAATAATAATGAATAGTGAAAATGTTTGATATTTCATTTGAAAGCTTCCCACGTCAATTTTACTTCGTGGCAAAACCCCTTTAAGTCACCATTCATATCTCGTTTTCAGCCTTTGTTGCTGTTACCTGTGGGGATAACCTTTAAAAATAAAGGGCGACATGTATGAATGGGGCTGCACCTTTTTTTGCCGTGCTTTGAGCTAAACAGACTTTTGTAGCCCTGTTCTATAGATGCATTAACCCTCCTAAGAAGGTCTGAGATTACTTTTGGAGTAGAACAGGACACATCTATATAGTGCCGTGAGACACATTCCTACTTACTGTTGGATCGTACACTATTTATGTCCAGTTTGTTACAACCCATTGAACGAACAAGAGGTGGATCCGCGAGCTGATACAATTTTGCTACTAAGGAGCAAGATAAAGCTTTAAAGAAATTTTTCTGCCGCCTCCAATGCAAGTATGCTTATGATAAAAACTTTATGAGAAAGTTGTTCTGAAAATATTGTTATGCTTACGCTACCACTATGGACTTTTTACTATATGTCTAAGGAGCAATAAAAAGTATTTGTGATTAAGTAAAAAAGGAATTATAGATTTTTTGTAACCATTGTTTATGGATCGTACACTATTACAAACAGGTAGAACTGACTAAAAAAATAAATTTTCCCTACAGATTCCAATGACGTTGGGATACCAACGACAGAGGCTAAAAACTTGGGGCCACATGTATGAACCTGTTTAGGTCTAAAACTCACTTTTTACCCATAGGTTACTATGGGCAAAAGAGTGAGTTTTAGACCTAAACAGTTTCATACATGTGGCCCTTGATGTCAATGGGATATTACTTTTAAACTTAAATAATCAATTACATAGGAACATAGAATCCGACTTTATCTTGGCCTTAAAGGGCTTTCCCCTTTGTTTAAACCCTTTCCTTTAGGATGTCATAGATGATGATTTTGCATTTGAAAAGCCCAGCCTGGTGGACTCATCATGACTATTCCTTTGGATAGGTGACATGTTAAACTACATTTCATTGGCCACATGCAGAGAAAGCTAGAGAAACCAGACAAGGCAGTGATCATTTAATTGTTGGGGTGGGCTCAGACTAAGAAAGGGTTAGCCATTTAGGGCTACATGGCATTGACATTTGTTACAGCAGCAGAAGGGTTAATTTGTTGTACCAAGACAACTACTTTCTTAATGAATAGGTGTGGTTCTCAGTTCATTATTATCTTCTGTCCTGCTTCAGTAAATAGAATAAGGTAGAACTCCCCTATATGTGGAGGGTTTGAGGTCTACTTGTATTTTAAACGGGATGTCCTATCTCACACATTGATTGACCCAACTTTGGGACCTGCAACTATTTTGAGAATGGGTGCAATGCCCGACTGTGCTCGGAACTTCCTATGGAATTCTCAATGGATGAGTTCCGAACACCACTCCATTTTCAATGGACACTTTTGAGTCCATTTTCAAGATAGTCGCACGTCCCAAAGTTGACCAGCATCTATCTCACATTGATTGCATGTCCTATTTGTATGCTATCAATCAGTGAGATAGGACAGCTGCTTTAAATTGGTTTTATCATTAGACGCTTTTGTACACTTGAGCCGTTCCTATCTGTTACAGCTGCAAATCCAGGGGCGGGTCTCTCCTCCCAGTGGGCGTGTCTTCCCTCATTGTGTGTGAGCGGTGGATGCTCTCACCCCCCTCCCAGGCTGCTCAAGCTCCTTGTAAGCAGATCACATGCATTGCTGTAACCAGAGCACCTGTATTGCTGTAAGCAATTATACATACAGCCTGAACTGAGGAAACAAATATGAGAAATGCATTTCCCTCCTCCCCAGCCCCCTTCTCCCCATTATCAGGCAGGAGGTAGAGCGGGACTGACTGTATAAGGCTGTGTTGTATGGGTGATGGGAACAGACTGTATAAGGTTATGTTATATGGGGGGGGAGAGTGAATCTAGACTCAGTATTTACCCAGATCCTGCACATAGAGCCATCACTGGGAGAAGAGGCATAGAGAGGAGCTGAGACAGCCTTTATTATACAGACACAGTCATCACAGGCAGTTTGTTTCACTTTCGTTTTCCATAGCTCAGAGTAAGCACAGAGTGCAGGCAACTAATCACAGCACAAGGGGCGTGTCCAAACAGGCTGAATGACATATCAGTCAGCCAATCACAGAAAAGGGGGCATGGCCCGTCCGCCTGCTGCAGAAATAGCTAAAGATGCACAGATTAACTTATATCTGCTATACTCAGTGGTTTAGGTAATGCAAACCAATTGCAAAAGTGCTTATTTTTACTGTCCCAATCATTTGAGATATGATCTTTGTAGCGCGAAAGCCCCTTTAAGTCAACCAGCTAGACTGCTTTGCCTCAGAATAACATCAACAGAATAGATTACTAAACCTCTTCCAGTAGAAACATATCTTTGAGTATGAAAAAACTGAGGAAAAGTCAGAGGACCCGGAATGAACATGCTTAGATATTTTTCACCACATTTTTTCCTAATCAGACAGTCTGTAGAAGTTTGTATACAAAGGCAAGTGGCCAGACAGCATTAAGTCTGAAATGATGTTTTAGCCAAAAAATAGCTGGAGTAAATGTGGTATTTTACTGAAAAGGATATATTACTATTATTTAGCCTGTCTAGCTGCTCTTGAGCTACAGGAGTGAGAGTCCAAATAATGTAAATTACTAATCAACAACATTGCCATAATGCCTTGTGATGTGCGTGGAGTGCAAAAGGCAATTTCGAATCTCCACACACTGATATGGTGCTCTCCCTAAGGAGAGATCTTCCCTTTCTGGGGTCCTGAAATGACATATAGATGTCCTGCCACAATGGTTCATAGAGAATGACATAGCAAATATAGTCTCTTTTGGACTACATTTATTCTATTCCTCAGCAGTTTACACTTTATGTTACAAAAACAGAAATGTAATAAACTGCTGGAATATAGAGCAAACATAGTCCAAAAGAGACTATATTTGCTCTGTCGTTCTCTATGGGTCTGCTATTGCATCCGTCAAGGTACCTTTTTCACGAAGGATGAAACATGGTGTGAAAAGCCCTTTACTTAGTTGTCCTCATCAATACAGAGCAGAGCGATGCTGGCTTGGCTGAGTGGGAGGCAATGAGTGGCTCAGAATGGGAAGATCTCTCCGTAGGGAGAGCGCCATATTGGCGTGTGGAGATTTGAAATTGCCTTTTGCACTCCACGAAGCATCTGCATATCACAGGGCATTATGGGAAAGGAGCTGAGAAGCTCCAGCGCCCTCTGTTGGATGTTACAAATTCTCAATTTGCTTATGACCCACTGGGTCTTTGGAAAGCAAAAGGGATATTTAGCCAAGCCAGCATCACCCATCTGTAGACAGCCGTTTTGGGGTGTTTGCCCCTTGTCAGTACAGAGCAGAGATATAAATATCCCTTTTGCTCTGATGAGGGGAAAACACCCCGAAACTGCTGTCTACAGATGGGTGATGCTGGCTTGGCTAAATGTCCCTTTTGCTTTCCAAAGACCCAGTGGGTCATAAGCAAATTGAGGATTTGTAACATCCAATAGAGGGTGCTTGAGCTTCTCAGCTCCTGTCCCATAATGCCTTGTGATATGCAGATGCTTCGTGGAGTGCAAAAGACAATTTCAAATCTCCACACACTGATATGGTGCTCTCCCTAAGGAGAGATCTTCCCTTTCTGAGGTCCTGAAATTACATATAGAAGTCCTGCCACAATGGGCCATAGAGATCGACAGAGCAGTTAATGTTACAAAAACAGAAGTGTAATAAATTGCTGGAATATAAAGCAAACCTAGTCCAAAAGAGACTATATTTGCTCTGTCGTTCTCTATGGGTCTGCTATGGCATCCGTCAAGGTACCTTTTTCACGAAGGAAAAGCCCTTTACTTAGTTGAGTTGTCCTCTTGTGCCAGGTTGTTAAAGCTTCTACTCGACTAGTTCTAAAGCCCTTAACTTCTATGTGTTATAAGTATTAATACCTTATATGTATTGATGACTTTTTATGTATTGGAATACAATATTATATTTTAATAATCACATGAACTGCTATGTAAAATATGCAGAAAAACAATCCTTAAAATCTTTGTTTCTTTCTATACATATTAAGGTTTATGGCTTTAATTGCAGATAGATGTTTTACAAAGATCCGCCTAATTGGTGACAGCCGAATGCTGCATAAGTTGTACTGGCAGCAGAAACAATGCAGAATTGGTAACTCCCTGTCACTTAGGTGTCCTGATGTGATTTCCGTATACAATGGAGGCCTGCTGTGGGTTAAACTATGTGGGGGGAACCTTATGTTACATTTGTATCACAGTCTGAGTTTAATTGCTGTCAATTGGCATGAATAGAAGCAATTGTTCATGTGACAAGTATTCATAAGGAAAGCCGGGGTAATATAGTAGAATAGAGAGATGCCAGCCTGTCCCGTGTAGTGGTCACATTTCACAAAACGTAGCACAAAGGCCACTGTTTTCATAAATAAATGGTTGCCGGCAATGAACAACTGACATAATAATACTCTGTGAATGGAAAGGCCATTGTGGTTTTACTAACAGCTGACACATTAAAATACAGCAGGCTTACATATTCAAGTATCGCCTCTCACCAAAGAAAAATAAGCAAACATATCATAAACTTTCCAAGTGCTTGCATGCCGCTGGAAATTCTTGACGTGTACCAAAATGTGAAAATAATGAGCCTCACTTGTCAAGGGGACAGTTTGTAAATTCTTACTTCTTCCACTCATTGGAATATGTCCTGGTAATATACAGTATCTCAGAAAAGTAAGTACACCCCTCACATTTTTTTTAAATATTGTATTATATCTTTTCATAGGACAACACTGAAGATATGATACTTTGATACAATTAAAGTGTCGTGACAGCTTGTATGCAGTGAAAATTTAGTTCCCCTGAAAAAAAAATCAATACCAGCCTCAATGTTAAACGGGGCAACAGAAGTGAGTCGCCATACTGAAAATGGACAATTGTCCCCAAAAGTGTCTTTTTTGGGTCCCCCACCATTTTTTTTTTCCCAGCACTTCTTAAAAACTCTCGGGCAGGGATTTTTCACTAGAGCTACCAGGTTGCGCACTGGAATCCTCTTCCATCCCCCAAAAAACATCAGGAGTGGTGGATTTTTAGGACTTGCGCTCTTCCCCCTTCCATTGGAGGAGCCCTAGATGCTAAAATAGGGTTTAGGTTGAAACATGTTTGGCCCGTCAACACCTTTACCCCCATTTTCTTTAGCAAGGATGGTCGTCTTGGGGTGTGTTTTTGGGGATTTCATGTTGAAAATCTGCCCCGGGCCCCGTTTCCGGAAAGGGAGGGGACCCTGCACTGCTTCACTTTTACCCTACTGTTTGGGATTTATGGGTCCCCTTTCCAAGCGGCAGCACCATTTGCCCAAAAACCCTCCCCCCACCATGCTTGACTGTAAGCAAGACTGTTGTATTTGTATTTCTCACCCGGTTGCCACCACACACAATTACTCTATCTGAACCAATAATTTTATCTTTTTATTAGCCCCAGGACATGGTCCAGTATCCATGTCCTTTGTCTGCTTTCTTTACAAGGGGCTTTCGTCTGGGACAAAAGCCTTTTGCCAAAAATTTATGAGTCACGTTGCAGCATATAGTTGGCAAGCAGGATGACCGCCCACCTTTTAACCTTTGGAACAAGCTGGAGCACTCATCATCTATTTTGAAGGACATTTTTTGGTTTTTTTGCTAAGACTTGTATTAATTTTTGGGTTCCCATGCTGAGGTGTTCTGGTGAAACCTGTCTTGTTAAACCAAATTTTGGTCTTGGCCAAGTGATGCAGTCAGCACCCCGGGGTTGGCAATTTTAAAAACCAGGTCAGCTTTATGTAAAGCAAAAATTATTTCTTTCAGATCCTCGACGTTCTTCGACTAGTACCTTTTTGAACTTTCAGTGACCGTTGGGAGGTTTGTGAAGAGTGATAACCCAAAATTAAAACCTTGCTCCCCATTTCTCCTGAGACCTTGTAAAAATGGGTCAATGGCCCCTCGGGGAAAGGGAAATTTGGGGACAAATTTGTCCATTTTCACTTAGAGGGTTTTCTACTTTTGTTGCCTGTATTTAAAAAAAATTGAGGGGTTCATTCATGTTTGTGAGATACTGTATATACATTTCATTTGACGTAGTTGTCATTTTTTTTAAAATATGGCTTTATTACATTCACTTTTGTGTAGTGTTTCCTTTGACCTTAACTTGTCTGAGAGCATAGATCCTCTGAGGTTCCGTTCAGATCCTCTTAGGTTAAGCTGAATCTATTACATGATGGACAACAACAAGTCTGACAGATCCCATTGACTGCAACGGACATTGTTGGTTTTCCATCATGATGTTGATTATGTTAACAAAAAAAAAAATGGTGCTGTATGTTGCACTGTATTCTTTTCCGTCATTTTTACAGAGCTTGTGATGGGGACTCTGAATGTTCACAGATGTAGACATAGCCTCACTTTTGCAGTGTATTTAGTGTAGTGGTTAATGAATTTAAAATAATTGATTTGACACAAAAGATACAGATGTTAAAGCCATCATTTATGGATGACACATCCACCCATCTTTGAACCAAAGTCTTTGTAGCTGGTGCCTAGCCAGAAAGAGTCCGTAGGCCCTCAGTCAGATATAATGTTTGCCCAATAGGTCCTCTTGGCAATAAAGTGAGAATTTAATGTGTGACTTTCTCACACACTGTTAACAAGCCATAGGTTTATAGAGGATTTTTCCATCACAAACATTTATAGCATGTTGATAGGATGCACCACAAAAGTCTGATTGTTGCCTATACAGTCAAGTGTACTCAGAACTCCCATTGAAGTAATCATACATGTGAAGTCACCTCTCTGTTCTGAATGGAGGGATTCGGGAGACCCACACCTAACAGATGTTTATGGCATATCCTATTGAGCGGGTCCTACCTCTGGGACCCACACCTATCTACAGAACGGGCCCCAAAACACTGTATTAAAGGGGTTTTGCCACAATCTCATTTCATACCTCCTGCATCCAGCTCTTCAGCTCTGTGTGCTCAGAAGAGGGTGTGTGTGATTTGTTTGAATCGCATATCATGTGACCCAGCAGGATGACATCACCAGGCCTTTCCTCTCTGTAGTCACAGAAAGGTCTGTTTATGTATAGCACTGAAGTAGCTACATTGTAGCTCAGAGGTAAAACTTTTGCCTCCAGGCACAAGGGTCCTCGGTTCAAATCCCTGCAGGAACCAAACCTGTGGGTTTTTTTCTCTTTATCAATGCACATACCTGATTCAGGGTTCTTTTTTTTTTATTTGCACTGTTTGACTAATTACCAAAGAGCACAGAGGTTGGGAGTAGAATTACAGCACCTGGGGTTTGAACACTTAGTAGCTGCCTGAGAGGAGAAGTGATGTCTGAGCATGTCTGACCAGGAGTGAGGAGCTCTCAGCCCTGGTCGTATCCCCTGGAGATGAGCTGTAAACAGTGGATCACTAAATGAGCAGCTAAAACAAAATTGGTGCAGAATTTTTAATAATAATGATGAATGGTGAAAATGTTTGTTATTTCATTTGCAAGCTTCCCACGTCAATTTAGCTCGTGGCAAAACCCCTTTAAGAATAGAGAAGTACTTGCACGGTTATTCTCTGTTCATTTCAATGGGAATTACTAGTACAAAAGAGTGCAGCCACACCTATCAGACATTTATGGTAAATCTTATTGATATGTCATTAATGTCTGAGATGGGAAGACACCTTTAAAGGGGTTTTGCCACAAAGTAAAATTGACGTCGGAAGCTTGCACATTAAATAACAAACATTAACATGTTTGCAAACATATGCAATTCAAACAAATCACACACACCCCCTTCTGAGCACACAGAGCTGAAGATCTGGATACAGGAGGTATGAAATGAGATCGTGGCAAAACCCCTTTAAGGCATGCAGAAATGTAAAAATATTTATTAAAGCCACTCAAATCTTTATCAGCGTAAGCACCTTAAAGAGGTTGTCTCATAAAGGCTATCACTTTTTATATTGTAGGCAGGAATCTACAGGGTAGATTGATGATCTATTATCCGCAGAGGAAGGGGTTAAACACAGATCAGACTCAGTCCCTTTCTAATAGATAAGGGAGTGACTCCTTAAATTGCTTAGATTTACTTGGATGTGTTGAAAAGAGTTATAATGAGCACTTCCGGTCACAATGTTCCTCTATCCAGTCTTATTTTTGGCTACTTTGTCAATTATCATAAATCACCAATGTCATAAACATCCCCAGTTTTCTCTGCTACAACCGATCATCATTGAGGGTTCTACCTTATGACATACATGCCAACTCTCCCGCTTTTGGCGGGGGCAGGGTCCCGCTATTTGGGGTCCCCCCCCCCCGCCCTCCCGGGGGAGTTGGCATTCCTCCCGCCACCAGCAGGCAGCGGGGGTTCTTTAAATTACCGCGGCGCAAGAGTAGCGCTAGCCAGCGCTACTCGGGCGCCGCCGGGCCGCTCCTGCAGGCGGGTGAAACGGCCGCTGCGCCCGCTTCACCCGCCCGGAGTCTCACTGTGCGGGGAGGAGGCAGGAGGGATCGCGCCCTCCTCCCTCCTCTCCCTGTATGTCCGGCGCCGGTGTTCGCTGTACATACAGGTCAGCCGCGCAGGGGAAGTGACGCGCGGCTGCACTCACTCCCCTGTGTCGCTGAGGAGATCGGGCAGGAGCTGGCCGCGCTGCAGGAGCCTGGTGAGGTGAGTGGAATTTATTATTTTATTTTTATTAACTACATGGGGGGCTCTGCCTGGCTACTAAAGGGGGGGGGCATCTACCTGGCTTCTAAAGGGGGCACAGTGGCTACTAAAGGGGGCATCTACCTGGCTTCTAAAGGGGGCACAGTGGCTACTAAAGGGGGCACAGTGGCTACTAAGGGGGGCATGTACCTGGCTACTAAAGGGGGCATCTACCTGGCTACTAAAGGGGGCACAGTGGCTACTAAAGGGGCACTACCTGGCTTATAAAGGGGGCAACTACCTGGCTACTAAAGGGGGCAACTACCTGGCTACTAAAGGGGGCACAGTGGCTACTAAAGGGGGCACTACCTGGCAAATAAAGGGGGCACAACCTACCGGGCTACTAAAGCGGGCAACTACCTACTTGGCAACGAAAGGGGGGAACTACCTGGCTTCTAAAGGGGGCACAGTGGCTGCTAAGGGGGCATCTACCTGGCTACTAAAGGGGGCACTACCTGGCTACTAAAGGGGGCACAGTGGCTACTAAAGGGGGCACAGTGGCTACTAAAGGGGGCAACTACCTGGCTACTAAAGGGGGCACAGTGGCTACTAAAGGAGGCATCTACCTGGCTACTAAAGGGGGCATCTACCTGGCTACTAAAGGGGGCACAGTGGCTACTAAAGGGGGCACTACCTAGCTACTAAAGGGGGCACTACCTACCTGGCTACTAAAGGGGGCAACTACCTGGCTTCTAAAGGGGGCACAGTGGCTACTAAAGGGGGCACTACCTGGCTACTAAAGGGGGCAACTACCTACCTGGCTACTAAAGGGGGCAACTACCTACCTGGCTACTAAAGGGGGCAACTACCTGGCTTCTAAAGGGGGCACAGTGGCTACTAAGGCATCTACCTGGCTACTAAAGGGGTCATCTACCTGGCTACTAAAGGGGGCACAGTGGCTACTAAAGGGGGCACAGTGGCTACTAAAGGGGGCATCTACCTGGCTACTAAAGGGAGCACAGTGGCTACTAAAGGAGGCATCTACCTGGCTACTAAAGGGGGCATCTACCTGGCTACTAAAGGGGGCACAGTGGCTACTAAAGGGGGCATCTACCTGGCTACTAAAGGGGGCAACTACCTACCTGGCTACTAAAGGGGGCAACTACCTGGCTTCTAAAGGGGGCACAGTGGCTACTAAAGGGGGCATCTACCTGGCTACTAAAGGGGGCATCTACCTGGCTACTAAAGGGGACACTACCTGGCTACTAAAGGGGGCACTACCTGGCTACTAAAGGGGGCACTACCTACCTGGCTACTAAAGGGGGCAACTACCTACCTGGCTACTAAAGGGGGCAACTACCTGGCTACTAAAGGGGGCACAGTGGCTACTAAATGGGGCATCTACCTGGCTACTAAAGGGGGCACAGTGGCTACTAAAGGGGACATCTACCTGGCTACTAATGGGGGCACTACCTGGCTACTAAAGGGGGCACAGTGGCTACTAAAGGGGGCACTACCTGGCTACTAAAGGGGGCACTACCTACCTGGCTACTAAAGGGGGCAACTACCTACCTGGCTACTAAAGGGGGCACTACCTGGCTACTAAAGGGGGCACTACCTGGCTTCTAAAGGGGGCAACTACCTACCTGGCTACTAAAGGGGGCAACTACCTGACTACAAAGGGGGCAACTACCTGACTACAAAGGGGACAACTACCTGACTAAAAAGGGGGCAACTACCTGGCTACTAAAGGGGGCAACTACCTGGCTACTAAAGGGGGCAACTACCTGACTACTAAAGGGGGCAACTACCTGGCTACTAAAAGGGGCAACTACCTGGCTACTAAAAGGGGCAACTACATGGCTACTAAAGGGGGCAACTACCTGACTACTAAAGGGGCAACTACCTGGCTAACAAAGGGGGGCATCTACCTGGCTACAGAGGGGGCATCTACCTGGCTATAAGAGGGCATCTACCTGCCTGTAAGGGGCACTACCTGGTTATGAGGGGCTACTACCTGGCTATAAGGGCATCTACCTGGCTTTCTTCCAAAGCCATTATGCAGTGAGGCGGAGTGGGTGTGGCTTTTTGAAGGGGCGTGGCACACAAAAAGCTGGGCGTGTCCATGCAAATTTTTGCCGCGGCGCACTAAGCACGCCGCCCTCTTTAATCTCCTGCTTTTCCATTTTCAAAAGTTGGCAACTATGCCTTAAGGACCCCTGTCTACTATATAAATAGTGGTAGTCTTTATGGGATAACCCCTTAAAGGTGCTCACATTTATAAAGACTTGTGTGGCTTTAATGATTTTTTACATGTCTGCATGCCTTAGGGCTGTGACCCGGCTACCAATATGTGGGAAAGACATGCATTAAATCGTTGCTTTATTGTCAGGGATGCATCCTTAGTTTTTATTGGACTGGAATGTAACAAGTGTTTCATCTTACTGAGGGCCTATAGACTTTTTTTGGCTATTGACTCACGGCTACGCTTTGCCCTTTCCAGTGTATGACAAACGGATACTCTTTAGAGCCCTTTGGGTACATGTGGCACATGCACCGAATGTAGTTCACAAGTGTGATACAAGCAGAGTCTGAAACATTTGTTTTTTATTTTTTTTTGCAACCAAAGCATACTGTTTTAATACAGTGTTCTAAGAGAAGTCTCCACATGAAATTTCATAGCAATGACAGTAGATCAGCTGTAATAACATTAAATTACACATCCAGCTAAAAGAATGTGGTTTATAAAATACTGAGGCCTAATATTTTCCATCCTCTTCTTCTGTTTTTTACTATCTTCATCTTGACCTTCACAACAACAAAACAGTACCCCCCGCCCCATAAATAAAATAAAAGCAAATTAAAGACGTTTCTTTATGAACCTTCCCAACTTCATAAAATATGCTCAATAAGACTGGCAAAGCATGCCTGCCTATATCAAAGCTGAGTGGTGGAATAAGCTACTTCTTAAAGGAAAGTTCTAAAACTATAATATTTATTATAATTAAAGGGGTTTTGCATCTACCCTTCAGGGAATGCTGGGAGATGACTGTGCTTACACAGGTTTCCCCATTCATTTCTAGGGGCATTTCAAGTGCTCAAGTGTATTTGGAACGCTCATAGACATGTGAGCCTGGCCATCTCCCCATTCTCTGAGGTCGGCTGGTAGTGAGCCACATGCTGGCTTCAGAAGGGATTTTACCAGATGACTAAACTCCTTTAACTCTAGTTACTGATACATACTTTTTCTTATCTCTTATTATTTGCTGATTTCTGATTTTTTTGTATTTTGATTTCTGATTTTTTTGTATTCTATTTTCTCTATGTGGTTATGGGGAGAGCTATCTTTCCTGAGCTGCTTTTAACAGTATTAGCTTCACTGCAGTCACATGGACCATAGGAACCTCTAGTCTTTAAATGACCCTGTGGGATAGTATTCTAAGCATGCTCTATGTGGAGGTTGGGCTGCCAGGTGGGGGAGTTGTGACAATCAGTTTCTGTGAATGGTGGATCTTGTGGGATTGTTTTTATATTAGTGACATCTTTCTTTGTATTTCTGCCTAGAAAGATTAGTATTGTCTATTATTAAAGGGGTTTTGCCACGAAGTAAAATTGACGTGGGAAGTTTGAAAATTAAATAATAAACATTTTCACCCATCATCATTATTAAAAATTCTGCACCGTTTTTGTTTTAGCTGCTCATTTAGTGATCCATTGTTTACAGCTCGTCTCCAGGGGATACGACCAGGGCTGAGAGCTCCTCAGTCCTGGTCGCACATGCTCAGGCATCACCACTCTTTTCAGGCAGCTATTGAGTGTTCAAACCCCGGGTGCTGTCATTCTACTCCTGTCCTTTGGATTAGTTAGTAATAAGTCAAACAGTGCAAATAAAAAAAGAAACCTCAATGAGGTCTGTGCATTGAGAAAGAGGAGAAAAAAAATCCAAAGGTTAAGTTCCTGCAGGGATTTGAACCAAGGACCCTTGTGCTGTAAAGTAAAAATGTTACCTCTGAGCTACAGTGTAGCTACTTACAATCTATACATAAACAGACCTTTCTTTGACTAGAGAGAGGAAAGGCCTGGTGATGTTATCCTGCTGGATCACATGATATGCAATTCAAGCAAATCACACACGTCCCCTTCTGAGCACACAGAGCTGAAGAGCTGGATGCAGGAGGTATGAAATGAGATTCTTGCAAAACCCCTTTAAGCTTGGTGACCAGGCTGAAAACTGAAGTAGAAACTAATGTGGAAAATTAAAAAAAAAAAAAAATAATAATAATAATAATAATTCTACAAAAAAAACTTAATTTAAGCGATATATCATTCTCTGATGACAAATGCATCTTTACAAGGACTTGTGGCCATTCCTGACTTGCTAATTTTGATTAATACTTGTGTTCTCTGTGAAATAGATGGGTGTTACTAATTGGGGGTTTTACCTGTCTGCCCTTATCCTGTCAGTGCTGATGGGGTCAGTGTGAGCAGGAAAACACCTCTTTGAAAACTGGAATGGTAACACCCATCTGGCTGATTCAGTGAAAATTTGGTAATAAAATTGTTAGATGGAATAACAGAGGAACAGCACAACACACAGTTATAAGAGAAGATGTTCCAGAATTGTTATTTCATAGGAAACACAGGGTTTAACTAATACAGACAAGTCAGATGTCACAGGTCCTCTTTAAAGGGAAAGTGTCATCAAAAAATGACCTATTGTTTAACTCAATATTTTTATGTCGAACAAATTTTTAAAGAATTTTTGGTTATTTTTTTTAATTTTCCATATCACTTTAAATATGTTTCAAAAATTTTTAAAGGGTTTTTCTTGCTAAAAAGATCATATCTATAATGATGGGGACAGTAAAAATAAGCACTTTTTCAATTGGTTTGCATTACCTAAATCAGTTAGTACAGCAGGTATTAGTTAATCTGTGTGTTCTATGCCTAAGACTGGAACCAGGGGGGGGGGGGGGGAGGGGGTGTTCGGCCACACCCATTTGCTGTGATTGGTTGCCTGATATTTTGTTCAACCCCCTGGACAAGACATACCCCCTGTGCTGTGTAGGCCACGCCCCCCTCTGCTGTGATTAGCTGTCCTGCACTCTCTGTGCTTATACTCCTCTGAATTATGTGAAACTGGGACAGGGACGGCTCTGATGTGAAGGATCTAGGCAATGCTAGATTCACTCCCCCAACCCATATAACACACATATAATACTCTCTGTCATACACAATGACAAGATATCACTTTCTGTAATATTGGGGGGCTGTATGTATAGCTGTTTACACCAGTGCAGGTGTTCTGGTTACAAAGAGTGTGTTCAGGGTGGTGACAGCTCTGCAGAAATGAGAACTGACCATTGCAGGAGGTCTGCAGACCTGTGACATCCTCTCCCTTTCACTGCTTAAACAAAATGATGATGATGACTCATGAGGGAGCAGGGAAGACACGCCTACTGGGAGGAGAGACCTGCTCCTGGATTTGAAGCTGTAAGAAAGAGAGAAAGCGGAAGATGCCTGTTGCATCTGATGCATGTGAAAGCCTGTACTGAGAAAATCCCTTTAAGTCCTTCGGTTTTTACTTTGGTCACCATTTCTAATAATAGTCTGACACTTTCTGTTCTGTAGAGAAAGCTTTTCAGCAGTATCCTCATTATTGGTACAAGCAGGATTACACTGAAAGGTGACACCAATGTGTATAGATGACAAAGTATCCACCATTCACAATAGGAGATAGTCATAGTCCACCCTCTCCCCCTCCATGCACAGTGACTTCTTCCCAGGTCACAGAGCATGACTAGAAAACTCTCCTGTAGAAGTCAATGGATCTGCTGCTGTTCACAGGCTATGTCTATTAAACTGCTGTAAAGCATCTCTCTAAATGCTGTTAAAGCAGTACAGCCAAGAATGCTGTCCCCACAATCATATACAAACGACCAAATTGAGAAATCTACAATCAGAAAATAAAAACGGCTAAGATGAAAAGAATATGGATCAGTGTCTTATTTTAATAATTAAAAAAAAGTAAAATGGCGACAGATTCCCTTCAACTTCTCTGTCAGTGCTTCTCTTCAGAAGTGGAAAATGGATTGGATTGTCCTTTTCTCTCCTGATAGCTGGTATCTGCCCAGATATATATTAAACTTTTGCGCTATCCTACCAAAATTGGTGCCTTGGGTCAAATCAATCAAATGTGTATGGCTCGCTTTACAGGTTGCTGGTTACTATGAGTAATTTATAGCACCACTAACAAAAATCATCCTTTAAGGCTCAAACTTGCATCACGGTTTCCAGAAACCACAGCACATTTCTTACCATCAAGGTTTGATGGACCCCATTGAGGGCGCTAAAACAAAGCCTCTGATACCTGAGAGAACATAGCCTAACTTTGGCAACATTACTCCTAACTTTACCAACAGCAATTCACCATAGAAAAAAACATAGCCAGGAAATAACATTGTTTCAAAATTCTCTGGCTCGACTTATAAAGGTATGTACACACGGGCAAATTTTGACGCGCATTTTGGGTCGTATTTGTGCTCTCATACGAGCGAGATGTGCGCCTAAATTACGGTAATCCATAGTTCTCATAGAGAATTATGGATTATGCCTCCTCTCCCCACTCGTACAATACAATCGTATTGTACACGCGGGGAGATAAGTGACATGTCAATTACTTGTGCCGAATACGAGCCGCGAATAATGCATGTCTATGGGGCTGGCGAGCTGACGCCCCCCTGCGCCGCGGGAGTACGGGCTGATCAGCACGACTCCCAAATCACCCGGCGTAATTGCAGCCGTACTGTACTCGCCACAATTACGCTGGGTGAACATACCCTAACGGGCCGTTCACACGGCACAGTACGAATATCAGTTGGAAATCCCGACTGGCATACGCACTGTTTTTACGGCCGTGCACACGGCCGCTGGAGGACGGTTTGCGGCTTCGCAATAACATGTTGATATTCCACCCGAAAACCGGGCGGAAGAATGAACATGCTCAATGTTTATCATGGTCCGAAAATCTGTGCAGTGGGGACCGCTGTGTGGGTTTTCCATAGAGGTCCATTTTAAAAGATGACACCCGGTTTACAGACAGTTTTCAAAACTGAAAACCGTCTGTAAACCCGTGCAGTGGGGACAAGCCCTAAGAAGTTCTAATAACTTTTTAGGATGTCATGTCTCATAGGGGTTAGTGTTCGGGTCCCAGTATCTAAAAAGGGAACAATCCAGAAGATATTTCACTAGTCCACATGTGACTTTTGTGCATATTCTGTCATTGAATAGTACTATAAGTCAATATTTTACTGCCACTAAATCTAACTTTTGTCTTGCTGTATATATTCCCTGACGATAAATCTTAAATAACTTTTTTCTAAGACAATAATTTCTCTTCTTTTCGTTTTTGTGGTGCTGAATAGCTGGAAAACATCCGGACGGTGGTTTATACAGCAAAGGCCCTTCGTATCCTGGATACCCAAGTTATATCATGATGCCAAATATGAATAACGACCCATACATGTCAAATGGATCTCTTTCTCCACCCATTCCGAGAACAGTAAGTGCACTGTGTGTTACTCGAGTTTGTTTCTTCTCAGACTCCATCCAGGTCAAATTTCTGTGTAATGTTTATGAGCCTTCAAATTCTACTTGGCAGTACAAAGCATAAAATGGGTTCTTTCTGTGTGAACTGTGCCGTGATTGTCTCCAGTAGTGTCTGAAGAGCTGGAGTATCTTCTCACATCATTTGTTGATACTACTCCCAATTACCGGTCTCTGTGTGCTCAGTGGTTTTCTGTAAAATGTATGTTTTCTTGGAATCTTGTTTTGTGTCCCAGTATGAAAACGAAGCGTTTGCACTTTTGTAGAGATAGGGTTGGTCAGAAGTGGAATTTTTTTATTAATGAAATGATGTATCCAGCTTCAAAACTATCTGGGCAGCTTCAAGGCAAGTTTAAAAAATCTTTCACAAAACACAACACGAGAGTCTGTCCCCTATTCCTCCTTAGTCGTGCCTTGTCTCTCTGTTGTTCTCCACCAGTCGATTGAGGAACTGTGTGGGAGAGAGGAAGCTTGCTGCACTCATCTATTATTATTATTATTATTATTATTTATTTTTGAGCGCCCTTGGTTCCAGGGTGCTGTACATTCAGGTTTCATACATAACATAGGTCAAACAAGTACAGAGGTGACAAATTAATAACTAACAACTGGTACAGAAGTAGAGAGGTCCCTGCCTGTGAGGGCTTACACTCTAAAAGGAAGGTGGGAAGAGACAGGAGGTGAGGGGCAGACATGTTTGTGGGCCGGTGTACCAGTGGTGGGGTTATTGTTGGTTATAGGCAATCCTGAAGAGATGGGTTTTCAGGTTGCTTTTGAAGCTGGTGAGAGTGGGGGAGAGTCTGAGGTGTTGGGGTAGTGAGTTCCAGAGTGGGGGGGAAGCACGGGAGAAGTCTTGGAGACGGTTGTGTGAGGAGCTGATAAGGGGAGAGCAGAGGAGAAGGTCCTGTGAGGAGCGGAGATTGTGTGAGGGTAGATATCGGGAGATTAGAGCAGAGATGTATGGAGGGGAGAGGTTAGGTAGAGCCTTGTAGGTCAAGGTTACTAACTTGAACTGGATTCGCTGGGCAATGGGAAGCCAGTGAAGGGATCGGCAGAGGGGAGAGGCAGGGGAGCAGCGAGGAGAGAGGTGAATCAGACGGGCAGCAGAGTTCAGGATGGATTGGAGGGGAGCGAGGGTGCTAGCTGGGAGGCCACAGAGAAGGATGTTGCAGTAGTCTAGGTGTGAGATGACGAGGGCATAGACCAGCATTTTTGTGCTTTCGAAGTTAAGGAATGAGCGGATGCGAGAGATATTTTTCAGGTGGAGGCGACAGGCAGAAGTGAGGGTTTGGATGTGTAGTTTGAAGGACAGATTGGAGTCAAGGGTTATCCCAAGGCAGCGGACTTGTGGAGCTGGTGAGAGAGTGTAGCCATTGACTGTGATAGAGAGATCAGGTGGAGGGATGGAGTGGGATGGTGGAAAGATAATGAATTCAGTTTTCTCCACGTTTAGCTTCAGGAGACGTGAGGAGAAGGAGGAGGATATGGACGAAAGACGAAAGTTTTCTTACAATGCCTTCCGTAGTGTTTAGCCTGTTGCACAACCAGAGGTGTAACTTGAATCTCCGGGGCCCTAGTGCAAAAAGTGAAATGGGCCCCTCAGCTACCATGTGCCCTTTACAATGCTGGTGTCTCTTAATGAGGCAGAAGAGCCTTTGGGCCCCCACAGGCCGCATTGCCCGGTAGTGGCTGCTACCTCTGCACCCCCCTATAGCTACGCCCCTGTGCACAACCTAATAAGGGGAGCTAATAAGACACCTAATATCAGCACCCTTTTTTCTGAATTGTCCACCCTATGTAGCTTTTTTCTAGTTTTTTTATTAGATACATAGGTGGCACATGAGTATGGGGAAATGACACACCAATTTTTTTGTGCACTAGACTCTTTGTTCACAATACTACATACGCTCATTAACATGTCATGAAGTAGTAAATGTAGTAATGTGAGTACTATTTTATTTATAGAAGATTATAAGACCCCACTCAGGTCACGTTTATGGCATCTGTTAGTGATATCCATTTTGATACCTTCATAAATGTTTCCCAATGTACACTCTGATGGGGAAAAATATGTTTGATCTATTTCCCAAATGTACATGCTTTATGTGCTGTATCACACTTTTTGTGTCCTGTATATAAAGCATATACATACTGCAAATAGCACAAACATTGCCCAAAAAAATTACTCCATTTTTTCTCTATAGTTTCCTATGGCTCTGCCAGGTTATACATTGGGATGCCTTTTTCATGGTATCCCAATGGACACCCAACGACCGAGACCAGAACTGTGATGTAAATGAGGCATAAAAAATGACCATGGGCATAGTTCTGTAGTCTGTGATAACAACAGCTCATTCTTATGCAATATGAAGCTCTTTTTTTTTTGACATGGCTAAAGACACTGGCTGGCCACAGGGAATGTCCATACATGCACAGTGCTCTCCATTCACCTCTTCTGAGTGCTGAGTAGAGCTAAGCAAAAGTATTTCAATAAATTAGAGAGGGTAGGCAATTGTCAGAGAAGTCTAGTGCCGGAAAAAATATATGCTGTTAGGGGCCGTTTACATGGCACAGGACAAATACCGGTCGGTTTATCCGACCGTTATTTGTTCTGTTTTTGTGCCATGCAACACGGCCTCCGGGGGACGGCTTTTCTCCGCGGTTTGCGGAGAAAAGCCCTCCCCCTTCACATAGGCATGTTCATATTGCATCCGAAAACTGGACGGTCTGAAAAACCATCGGGCGGAAAATCCGTGCAGTGGGGACCGCTGCACGGATTTTCCATTAAGGTCCGTGTAAAAGTTTTTCAGCCAGTTTGAAGCCGGTTTTCAAAACCGAGAACCGGCTGAAAAACCGGCTTAAAACCCATGCCATGGGGACAAGTGCTTAGATCTTTTGTCATCTCAAAAGATATCTCTCTGCCAAGAAATTGACAAACCCTTTAAATGTAACATTATTTTGTCATCACCCAATGAAATTACCAACAGGACCCACTGACAAAAATAAACATCTGGAATAGTAAGAAAATTATTAGTTCCAGGCAATGGAAGTTCCCACCATAGACTTTGATGGCATATGGATTGTATATGCTATCAAAGTCTGAGAGATGCAGGTCCCACATCTGAGAACCTTTTGGTAGTGAGCCCCCAAAGTGTTGGCTTATAATGGAAAGTCAGACATACTTGTGCACGACTCTATATTCTGTTTAATGGGACTTCCGAGTGCAGCCGAACACACCTCTCACCTGTACTTTGAACTCCCATAGAACAGAATGGGGAGTCGTGCGCAAACACAAACCAGCTCTTTATTCTCGACTGACACTTTCAGGGGCCTGCTCCCAAGATGGGTGCGGGTCCCTTTTGCTATCAATATGGTATCAAAGTCTATGGTGAAAACACTCCTTTAAATATAAAATATTGAAATTGTTGCTGTATCATTTGTTAACATTTGCAACTGGGGCTAATATAAAATCAATAGAATCGAAATTGAGCTACCACTGGTTGGTCAAAAGTTATATACTTTACCATTTAAAGTACTGTTAAAGGAACAAACATGGTTGGCATGAACACCCTGTTTATGTGCGAGAAGATTATAAAAGTTTTGAGTATTTAACTCAAACAATCTGTCAACTTTTTGATCTGTTGTGTTGGCTATAATCTGAAGTTTATGGTCCAATTGCTGATTATTGACCCTTGTAAACCATTATTTTTTCTACATTTGTCTGTAATTAACTTTGTGTGGTTGTATGTGGACCAGATGCAAATCTCGTGTCTATGGCCTGCTTTTCAGCCATATTGACTACTGGCTATATGTTGACCCCCGGTTTAAAAACAAAATTGTGTAGAAATTAGGACAAACTACTGTAGGCAATTCAGAGCTTTATTATGTGAAAGGAGGTGAGTTTTTTAACATCAACACATAAGGCGTTTGTTTTCACACCTCGAAATACCAATGCTTTGACCAACTGTTTGTCATACAACCAAAGTGTCATATCACCTAAGTGGTACGTCCAAACACAAAAGCTCCCGACCCTACAGATGTGCTGAGGCAGAGCCTTTGTTCTCAGACGCTTTTCGGCCCTTTAAACGTTACAGCTGTTTTATTGAAAGTCAATAATCCACATGCTCCCGGCTGATTCAAGGCATAAATGGGTCCTGCTACTTTCATCAGTGTGAAAGTGAAGGCGGCTCGATGGGCAGCCTCTGCTAACGAAACATGTTACTGTCCACAGATGCGGATCTGGAGACTTTTAAGTCTATATTATGTTACATGACACATTCGCAGAGCTCTGACTGAAGAAATGAATACCAGCTCCGCATAACACGTTGCCTACATATGAGGGGTGAAATCTGTTTTGAATAAGAAGACATCATGTTAGGATTCTTTGTTTCTCAGAAAGCTTGGGCCTACATCAATTTAATTTAAAGCATTCTCACATTTTGCCACATAGAGCCCATGTAAAATGGGCTGGCGCATGTTGAAAGATACTTAAAAGAATTTTTTTTTTCTCTAGATGAAGTAAACAGAGTTTGTGGCTTGGCAGATTGCAAGAACCAGATTCCTTTATACTGTATATTTATGGCCTTTTTTTTAGCCTTAAGCACTGTGCAAAATGTCTTAAGGTGTAAAGTGTTAGTTTCCTGTTGACATGTTCATGAACATTTTGCCGTGCCTCCTACACAAGGGGTCAACACCATAAAAAACCTGTAGTGCTGTCACTTTGTGATGTTAATGCTGTCAAAATCCCGTCCCTGAGAGCTCATCTCGGGGCCATGGCTGTTGATAGACTGCACCATGTATGTAAGCTTTATGTACAGTAAAATAATGTCTCGCACCTGGTGTTACACTAGAGGTGCTTGTGGAAAAGAGTGCTTTCAACCCTTCAGACTATAAATAAAGAAATAATTCCACAGCACTCATATGATTGTATGCTTATAAGTATAAAGAATTTATATAGTGAAATTTGAGAAATTTTCCAAAAATTTGTTACAGAGGGTAAGTTTCCATACATAAATAGGTGATCATTTGTAAATCTTTATGACTTGAGGAAATCGTGATCATTCGGAACGTTTTGGCTGTTGCCACAGCCTTTTTCAGCCGGATCACCAATGAGATATGCTGGAGAATGAGTTATCTGTATGGAAGTCCAAAATGCCCAGGGATAACCCCTGGAAGCAATGCGCGACCGCGGGTATGAATAGCTATGTCTAGTTGCAAGGAGAGTGCCGGCGCGTGCTGCGGCCAGTGATGTGAGGACCACGCTCCAAACATCACTGGCCTCAGCACGTGCTGGCACTCTCCTTTCTAATTTTTGTTAAAAATTTTGATATTTTCATAGATAATATTGTTGTACACTTATAAGCTATTCATTCATATGAGTGCTGTGGAATTATTATTTTTATTTTTTTATTTTTAAACTCATTTTTATTAAAAGGGTTTTTCCAAAATAAAATTTAAACCACAGGTCATTACAAGTGACACAAATATGTGCCACAAGATAGTGTGGAGAAATGTAGCTAAACAACCTTCCAAAGCATTTGACCAATATAGGAAGGTCCCACCCACCATTTGACCTTAAGGCCATGTTCACACGGCTTAAAATGGGCCGTATTTCGGTCCGTAATTCCGCGCCGAAGTGCGCAAATTACGGGCTGAAAACGGCCCATTCATTAACGTAATCCACAGTTCTCATAGAGAACTATGGATTACGGGTCTCATCTCTTGCTCGGCGAATCCGCCGGGCGGGGGAGTTAAGTGACATGTGAAATTATCCAGCGGGTATACCGCCGCTGGTTAATGCAAGTCAATGGGCCGGCGAAGTGCCAGCCCCCCGCTCACTCCCGTCCACATGGCGTAATTGCGGGGTGTAATTACGTCGCGCTGTTAAGCCGTGTGAACATGGCCTAACGGTCCCTATAACAAAAACTGGGACCATAGGCGGGCATCTTCTGTGTCTTCGCCTTTCAACGAGCCATAACTCTTTCAGCCAAAGGCATTACGTGGCGTCCTGTTATAGTCCAATAACAACTAGGCTAGATTTCACTGCATCTAATAGAATACCATCCTACAGTCCGACAGGAATGACTGGTGGAACCGACATACCATGTACAGGTATTTGATATGAATAATATGTAAAGAACACGGACATACAATATGAACAAACCAGAACAGAAAGAACACCTTCAATCAATAAGAAAGCAACAGTCTGGGTCACCGCTAATACACTGGACGAGGAGTTTCAAGTATTCCTTATCATGACTGCTAAGTAAAGTACTACTACATACCTAATGTTGTTTCAGTCAAGGTTTGAGGATAATGCCCAAATGCGGGGTATTCCTTTGATACCTAATATTAGCTCAAGCTAACCTGTTTGCTCCAGTCCCCCACTAGCCTACGTGACTTTTAATTTCCCCAAATTGCCTGCCATGTCCGCCATGAGGTACCACTGTGTTGTCAGGAAAGGTGTCATTGTGACCTTAATTTCTGCCCCAGTTAGAAAGTGCTCAATAAACAATTTCCATTTCGCAAAAAATCTCTGTGATTGGAAATTCGGAATTATTTCTTTATTGTAAGCTTTATGTATACAGATCATTATAGGAAGCTTGTCACAGCTACATACATGAATCTGTGTAGATACTAATCCAATATCAGCTAAATTGAAAATGAGATTTGCTTCCTAATGTTCAACCAAAAAGGAACCAAATTATTCTAGTTGGAAAATAAGGATTGGTGTGGATAGCAACTGCCCGCATTTGTGAATGAATGTCTTCTAATGGCAGCTGCACTGCTGCCTCCAATAACCAGGACAATGTGACCGCCTTCAAAGAGTCAGCCAGCTGATGATGAAATTGGATATAGTTCCTGTTGCTTGACATTGGGATTGAGAGAGGAGCCATATTGGCAAGCAATGCAGCATGAACATGCCTGCTACATTCTTGTTTGTGTAGAAACTTCAACAAGCAGCCTTGATAGATGTTCCTTTTCGTACTGTTTTGATGAAGACCTTTTCTCCAAACTGTAGTACATTGTATGCACAGATCCTAGGCTCCATTCACATCACCCCTTTGTCCTCCATCTGTGGCATTGTCAGGACACCTTGAAAACACATGTAGCATAGCAAGGTCAATGGGGGTCTACGGGGAATACAAAGGTTCTTTTGGACTTTATGTGTAGGGCACAAAAGTGTGGTTTAACATAGCTCTACGGGAAACAGAGAAAAAGTAGTTTGCCCTATAGATTCCTATCAAGATGTCATGATACCACTTATAATGGACATGATGTGAATGGGACCTGGCAAGAGGTTCTCAACCCAAATATATGTTTCAGAAAATCGGATAAGGGCTGAGATGAGATTAACCCAAAGTCAAAACATAATTGGCTCATGCCTAAGCATGGTATGTTAAACTCCATGAACTTCATTATCGGGGGCCGTTGGCACTTTGTAATGCGACTGAGATCGAGGGTGGTGGGAGGCATTCTGGAGGCGTGTCGCACCACAAATGTATGACTACACATTTATGATGGGAGGACGGCAAAACTAGGCGCATTACTGCTGGAACAGGTAGACCAAGTTAAAAGTGGTTTACCTGAGCCTGAGTTGTCATTTTGGAGCTAGAAGGCCCTAATTTATGTCTGCAGTTGAACAGTTCTAACAGGTTCGCAATAAAAAAATTGGGGGTCATTGGGCGCTAAATTACCTTCTTGTCATCCTTAAGGGAATCTGTTGCAATTCTTATTTTTTACTTTTAAATCAAGGACCCTCAATCATATTCTTTTCCTCTTAGTCGATTGGATTTACTGATTGTAGCTTTCTCACTTCAGTCCTCTATATATGTTTATGGAGACAGCTTTTTTGCTTGCACTGCTTTAACAGCAGTCAAAGAGATACTTTACAGCACTTTCATGCACATAGGAGCCTTAAGGGGGTTGTCTCACTACAAGGATTGCTTTTTATGTTAAAGATCTTGCTAAAACAAGTCACTTGGCAATATATTTCTATTAACAGTGTCCTACCTATTCCGAGATATCCCCTCTTGTATGGGCTGCATCAGCTCCTCAGGTCGCTATAGCTACAGACCTTTTTACTCATGATAGGCTGCCAGCACTGGTTGCTATAGCTACAGACCTGGCTTCTACTGCAGCCTAGGAGAAGCCAGTAAACACGCCCCTGAATTCAAAATGAAAACAGGACTGAGGTAAGATGAATCGATGTAGTCCCATTGGCTTCTATAGGAGAGTTTTCTAGTCATGCCCTGTGACCTGGGAAGAAGTCAGTGTGCAGGGAGGAGGAGAGGGGGAGCTGTGACTATCTCCTATTGTGACTGGTGGATCCTGTGTTATCTATACACATTGGTGCCTCCTTTCAGTTTGACCCTTAGGGCATTTCCCCATGGCCCCGATTTGCGGCCGGTTTTTCAGACGGTTTGCGGTTTTGCAGACCATCTGAAAAACCGGCAGCAAACTAATACACCGGGACAATATGGAAAACTCCAGCAGCAGTCCCCATTGTGCATGTTCATTCTTCTGTCAGGTTTTTGGACGGTTTATGAACATCGCAATGTGAAGGAGGAGCGCTTTCTCCGCTAACGCAGAGAAAAGCCGCCCCCCAGTGGCTGTGGGGACGGCACTAAAACAGGACAAATAACCTGACCGGTATTTGTCCTCTGCCGTGGGGATGAGCCCTTAGCCCATGTCCCCATGGCCCCGGTTTGCGGCCTCTTTTTCAGACGGTTGGCGGTTTTGTAGACCGTCTGAAAAATCGGCCGCGAACTAACACACCGGGCCAATATGGAAACTCGTGCAGCAGTCCCCACTGCACTGGTTTTCCGCCGGCGGCCCGAAAAACATTGTGCATGTTCATTCTTCGGTCTAGTTTTCGAACGGAATATGAACAAGTGAATGTGAAGGGGGAGGGCTTTTCTCTGCTAATCGCAGAGAAAAGCCGCCCCCCTGCGGCCGTGTGTACGGCACAAAAAACGGATAAATACCGGTCGGATAAACCGACCGGTATTTGTCCTGTGCCGTGGGGACGCGGCCTTATTGTACTGATCATGGGCAGACTACTGAAAATCTTTCTCTACCGAACAGGAAGTGTCAGACTATTATTAGGCTTAGTTGCCAAAGTAAAAACTGCAGGACTTAAGAATTTTTAAAAATTATTGAAAGTGATATGGAAAATAAAAAAAAAAAAAAATCCTAAAAAAATGTGTTTAACATAAAAACAGAATAAGTCATTTTTTTAATGATACATTACCCTTAATGTCTAGTTCCAGAAAATCAGCTTCTAAATAATACTGAGCAGCCAATCTTTTCTTGACATATCTGTTGGTATGTTGTGAGTCAAGTCTCTAAGTGGTAAAACGTCAAAGCAAGAAAAGTTTTCATTTTTTTTGATTCACATGACTCATAGCTCGGAGCTGTCACCATTATCAGTTTAACCATAGTTGAAGTAGACCTCTATTTACATCACAGTACCTGCTGCTCTTCCTGTGTGTTCAGTAGGTGCTAGCATAGTAAATCACTTGGGGGTATAATTAGCACTCTCTACAGAGAATAATATTTCTTTAAAGGGAATGTGTCATCAAAAATGACTTAGTGTTTAACTCACATTTTTATGTTCAGCACATTTTTTAAGAATTTTTGGTTACATTTTTTTTAAATTTTCTATATCACATTCAATATTTTTTAATAATTCTTAAGCCCTGCAGTTTTCACTTTGGCCACTAAGCCTAATAATAGTCTGACACTTCCTGTTCTGTACAGAAAGATTCTCAGTTGTCTGCTCATTATCAGCACAAAGAGGGTCAAACTGAAAGGAGACACCAGTGTGAATAGATAACACAGGATCCACCAGTCACAAGAGGATAGTCACAGTTCACCCTTTCACCTCCCTGTAGACTGATTTCTTCCCAGGTCACAGAGCACGACTAGAAAACTCTCCTATAGAAGTGAATGGGACTGAGTCAGTCTTAAGTCTCCTTTGTGCATGAAGCTACTGTAAAGCATCTCTCTGACTGCTGTTAAAGCAGTGCAAAGATGGCCTAGTGGCCAAAGTGAAAACTGCAAGACTTAAGAATTATTAAAAAATATTGAAAGTTATATGAAATATTAAACAATAAAAATATTCCTAAAAAATTTGTTCAACATAAAAATGGGACTTAAACAATGACTCATTTTTTGATGACACAGTCCCTTTAAAACATCCCACTTAACCGAAATATAGTGAATATGATTATTTATGTATAAATAGTCCAGGCTGCCATTAATTATTTTTATTGCAAGATTTCTTACATAATGATTCATGTTTATGGCCTTTCAAAGGGGTTATCAGGAAAATATTTTTTTCATTTATAGGAAGTCAGTGTGGGTGAAAAAAAAAAAACATCTTCTCAGTCCTCCACCACTGATGTTCTAACAGTCACCACGACTGGGCTGTTCACTACCTCCTGGTCATGACTTGACCACAAGTCAATGCCATTTAGTCAATCACTGATCGAGGCAGGTCACTACTGAGGCCAGTGATTGGCTGAGTGTCAAGAATGCAGTGAACAGCGGAGACCCAGAACTGAAGTGTAAGGGGATTGATGGGGTAAGCAATGCTTTTTTCTTTTTCCTTTTTCTTATGCACACTGGACCCTTTATATATTTAAAAAGTACCTGTCACATAGGTTATACCCCCCCTTGCTGAGGACAGCACAAGCTAGTGACAGACCTGCTGTTTCCAGCGCTGTGTCCCTTATTCTGTAAGATGCTGTAGTTTTCGAGTATTTGGTGCTCAAATCTGCAGTTCTCAGCCAGAAAAGAGTAATGAAAAGAGTCATCTAAGGCTAGCCCCGCCCACCTCAACTGATAAACCTATTACTTTGAATAGGTAGAAAAATATGAATAACTGTCAGGTGGGCGGGGGCTAGTCTTTGGTAGGCGTGGCTAACACCTGCTCATGAATAATATTTAATCACTAAATTCTCTGAAACTCCAGCATCTTACAGAATAAGGGACACAGCGCTGGAAACAGCAGGTCTGACACTAGCTTATGCTGCCCTCAGCAAGGGAGGCATAAACTATGTGACAGGTTCCCTTTAAAATGATCCACTTTATATGGGTGACATGAATGCTCTGCTGCTGCTCATAATGTTATTACTATGTGGTACATTATACTAGCATTATGTACATCATATTCCACAGCACTGTACAGAGATTATCATTATTCCCATTGGTCCCAGTCCCCATTGGAGCTCACAGTCTAAATTCCTGATTAACCTGTATGTTTTTGGTGTGTGTGGAAAACCAGAGTACCCAGCGGAATCCCACACAAGCAAAGAAGAACATATATACTCCTCCTTTGTAGTATTTGCACCCAGGACCTCAATGTTGCAAGACAACAGTGCTAACCACTGAGCCACTGCGTATTACTGGCTTCCATTGAAGTTTTCTATGTGTGCCTGATGAAACTACCCAATGAATATAATGTGTATGCGCTATGCTTACTAGACCATGCCCAAATTAATTTGAGTTGCTACTTGGCAGCAGGCACCACAATTGAAGGTGATCATGCCGACCTTTGATGGAAAAGCTCCTTTCCATGCACATTTTGCACTCAAAGATGGCTGCAGTAGGGCATAGAGTATACATTATTCATTTTTTTACACTATGGTGTAAAATCTGGGAAAGTGGGTGATCAACAGGAGGGACAATGTTTCCCTGGTGGTTTTCTCAAAAAAACATCTTAAATATTAATGTATGTTTGCTGAGAGAAAGCTACTGCCAAAACTATATTGCACTATCATGGCCTTGAGCAATCATTAATACACTGTTACTTTATTCTTTAATTGGTTGTTTGGGATGAGGTAAATAAGGTTTAACAAAGCTTAGGATATACAGCAGATCCATAGTTAAGGAGTACATACTGTATTTGTCTTATATAGACACTCTATGTGTGGGCACATCTTTCCGCCAGTGTGCCTTGATGAGTGGAGATGGCTGTTAGAGTAGACATTGTATGGATTTAAATGGATGTTATGGAAATAATACGTCAAAGGGATTTCCAACACCTTTAAAAAAAAACGACCACCTCCCGGTGTGCTTAAACAGAAAATTAACCCGTACATCTCCCATTATTACCGCTCCAGTGCAGGCATGTGACTGCTGAGGCTAGAGGCTGGTTACAACAACACCTATCCTTAAAGGGGTTGTCTCACTACAACAATTTTTTTTTTCAATGTTAAAGATCTTGCAGAAACAAGTCATTTTGCAATATATGTCCATTAACAGTGTCCTACCTATTCTGAGATATCCCCTCTTGAATGGGCTGCATCAGCTCCTCAGGTCACTATACCTACAGACCTGTTTGATCTCTCATGATAGCCTGGCAGCACTGGTTGCTATAGCTACAGACCGGGCTCTACTGCAGCCTAGTAGAAGCCAGTAAACACGCCCCTGAATTCACAATGAAACCAAGAAAACAGGGCTGTGATATCGCTAAAGGGGATATTAGGTAGAGCGCAATCAAGTGGAATAAAAAAAAAAAACAACAGCTCCCAAAGATGTATTATGGGCCGCTCACCTTTTAAAGTTGTACAAAATGGTACAACACATATATCCAGCATAAATCGATGTATCGATATAGACTCAGGTTCTCCGTCAATCAGCAGCCGTAAGACTCTCCGCACAAGAAAACAGGGCTGAGGTAAGATGAATCAATGTAGTGAGATAACCCCTTTAAGGAAATCTCAAAAACCAGTAGAATAAAATATATATATACTTTATTAAGGAATCAATGACACATAATAATACCCCCGGACGAAGCGCAATGGGAAACGCGTGATGGGGCACGTGTTTACTGTCTCCCACCAGCCTAATGATAGGTCCATGTACGTTTGTCACAATTTCCTAATAAGGTCAGATATTTATGGTCTATGATATCTATATTTTGCTACATGCATTTATTATAATATTTTATTGTTATGGTTATATGGGGAACCATTCCTATAACTGGATTTTCTAATGTGTGAATGGTGAGTTATGTAAACATGCTTTCTTTGTAGTTCCATTGTCATTTTTTAAAATAATTTTATTATGTATAATCGGATACTTAATAAAGTATAGATATATTTCATACTGCTGGTTTTTGAGATTTCCTTAAAGGGGTTGTCTCACTACAAGGATTGCTTTTTATGTTAAAGATCTTGCAAAAACAAGTCACTCTCTAATATGTGTCCATTAACAGTTTCCTAACTACTCTGAGATATCCCCTCTTGTATGGGCTGCATCAGCTCCTAAGGTCACTATAGCTACAGACCTGGTGTCCTCAGCAGGACAGTACAAGCCAGTAAACATGCCCCTGAATTCAAAAACGAAACCGACAAAACAGGATTGAGGTGAGAGAAATTGATGTAGTGAGACAACCCCTTTAAGGATAGGTGTTGTTTCATGTAATAGTGAAGGACTCTTGAATATAGCCCTATTTCTTGCTTATGTAGGTGATTGATTTACAGGTTGGTTGCAGCATCATGCGAGCCATGAACGTTATGTCAAAAGTGAGGAACCGGGGTGAGGGTTGAAATTCATAGCTCTCGCAACGCTGGAACAATGCTTACAGAAGTGTGGGTTAGTTTTAAAAATGTTAAAACAGTAGGAGATGGAAGGGAGGTTTTTGTAAGTCTTGGAGAACCCCTTTAACATTGCAGATGCTATTGTACAACCTCATTTATCAGTGTTTCTATTGCTATAGCCATTCAGGGCAGCATGTATGAAATTTGGCGGGTCATAAATCAGGCGCATTCTAGTGCTAGGGTGACATTTCTTGCTCAGGTAAACCACTTTGAAAGTGCTCTACCTGTTCCAGCAGCAATGCATCTAGAAATGCTGTAGCAAAGCTATAAATCTATAGCTTCGTACGGTTCTAGTGCGCCCCACCTCCCTCACATCCTTCGGGATCGAGCGCATTACAAAGTGTCGCGGGCGCTATGTAATGCGCCTGATAATGGCGTGCGGGACATTAGATAAAATCTTGTTTATCTTCTGAACAAAGCAAAATCACAACAGCAATGTATTTGGTAATAGTCTTCATTTACCTTTCCCTACATGTTAAAAAGCTTATCATTGTGCTGAGAAAACCCCTTTTAAGTCCACTGTTAGCTTTGGCTCAAATAACTGCAGCGACAGTTTACCTAAAAAAAAGTCACAGGTGAAACCTTCCTTAAAGGTTTTGTCCAGTATAGTTTTTAATTTTGTTTAGCATACTGCTACCATTTTAAAATTAAAAAAAACATCATACATGCCTAGAATGCAACAGTGTGTTGTCCTCAATTTTCGCTGAATCAAACAGGACATTGCTGCTGCAACCCATCATTGTCTGCAGCAATCGTGCTGTTGGCTGACAGCAACATTTCGAGTTCTTATTCCTGAATGTTGATGTCAGCCAGTAGCATGTGACTGCTGGAGTGATGACGTACTGTTTTATTCTTTAAACCAGAAGAGAGTGAGGATGGCACAGTGCTGGATCTGAGGTGAGAGGTAAGGCGAGTATAAAAAAATAATAACAATCATACCAGACAATTCCTTTTACCCATTACTGATATAGAGTGTACCCATACCTCCTGGTGCTGGCAAGGTACTATGTAGCGGGATTACTCAGTAACAGAGATGGCTCTATTCCCTGTTATTTAACCCTTTAGGTGCCACATGCATCATTTCTCACTGTGATTGGCACCCCCGAGGCGAGATCACGGGGTGCCGATACATTAACATTGTGGCTGGAAGCCTTATGAAGGGTTCCGTCACCGCCATGTATGTGTTTCTAATACTTCCTGCCCCAAGCTAAAACCACTATCTTCAACACCCTTCTGCATTGTTTATACCAGGCATCCTCAAACTGCGGCCCTCCAGCTGTTGGGAAACTGCAACTCTCATCATTCCCACTGTTATAGATTATATAAATGCATGATGGGAGTTGTAGTTTCCCAACAGTTGGAGTGCTGCCGTTGAGGATGCCTGGTTTATACAATGGAGAAGGGTGTATTAACAACCTCGCCCCCCCAGGGATCAAGTACCCTAGGGAGACTCAAAGTTACAGTAAAAAAAATGTTATAAATAAAAACATATGTAAAGTTCAGATCACCCCCTTTTACCATTCTACAATTAAAAAAATTATTGTACATCTGATCTATGAAAATATAACATCAACTATCCCGCATGCTGAACACTTTTTAGGAGAAAAAAAATTCAAAATGTTTTTTTTTTTCTCATTTCACATCCTCAAAAAATTGAAATGAAAAGTGATCAGAAAATCGTGGAAGAACAAAAAAGTTATTGGTCGCAGAAAATGGCGCTGTGGCACAAATTCAGGAAATAAAAATGTTTGGATTGTTTCTATAACACAACGCAAACTCTACATATTTGGTATCATTGGAACCAAATACATCTGCAGAATACAGATAACACATAATTTATACCAAACGGTGAACAAAAAAAAAAATGGTACAAGTATGTTTTTCTCACATTTCACTCCACTTAGAATTTTTTTGCAGGTTCCCAGTATATTCTATGGTACGGTAAATGACACCATTAGAAAGTACATCTTGTCCCGCAAAATAAAAGCCCTCATATGTCTATGTAGATGGAAGGCGGGGAGGAAAAAAACATAGAGCCATTTATAATGACCAGCTGTCAGAAATGGGTTAGCGTGATATAAACAGAATCTAATCAAATTACTAAAAATTCTGGATTATTTGATGGCGGTAAAACCTTAATTTAAACCTTAAAGAAATGCAAAAAATATTCTTCTATCGAAGGATTCTAATACTTGTTTGCCCTTTTGCAGTCTTCTGTTCCTAGTCCTGTTGCACTTCTGTAAGAGAAACAAATCATAATCTTTCAAATCAAACTTTCATATTAATAAACCCTTAATGGGATACTATCAATTAAAAAAAAAAAATCATCACATATTTGCAAGCAATATGTGACCATTCTATGGATTCTTTTTTTTTTTTTTTTGGGGGGGGGGGGAAAGTTTTTTGTAAGTGGGTAGGTTTTTTTAATATAATTTTTTCCCCTATTTATATAACTTTTGTGTGTTTTTCTGAGTTCCCCTTCTAGAGCTTTCATAGCACAGCAGTGTGAGGAATGCTTGATGGTTCTCGTTCAGGCAGACTATGTCCTGAGAGGGGTCATTTCTATCAGCAGACACAGGCTAACCCATTCTCCTGTCATGTATTGTTCTTTTTGTTTACTCTAATCTTTACTTAGGCCTGTCCAGTGAAGAATAATAACATTGTCATTACCTACTATTTGCAATGAGAGTACATGAAGATAAGCTGCATCAACAGTAAAGTAAGATTAGTCTTCCCTGTCATTCAGGAGTTTTATCTTTTTACTTTCACAGCTAGAAACGAAGACCATTTTGTATGTATTTTTTAATTACATAGGACTGCTGAAATAAAAACAATATACTGCCAATTTTTTTTTTTTTTATTTATTTTATGGATTTAACAAATATACTTCTTTCTGGCGGAGGTGACCATCTGAGCATATTTGCATCGATCACAAACTCTTGCCTCTCACCCAGCCAACCAGTAAGTTCTACACTGCACTGAAAAGGGGCAAATGCCCCGAAACAGCTGTCTGTTGTTGAACTTAACTGGCTTGGCTAAAATTGCTTTCACATTGCTAGGCTCCTGCGAGCTACATGTGAACTGAGGATAACTACATCCAATAGAGTGCGCTGTGGAGTTCCTTCGCTCTTTTCCCATAAGCTTTTGCTTTATACCAAACAGTCAGTGAGGTCTGAATGGTAAGTAAACCCTAACACCGACCAATTTATTGGTTCCTCTCCTCAAGGAGAGTTTTTTCCCCTTTCGAAGCCACTCTTGCCTCTCACCCAGTCAACCAGTAAGTTCTACACTGCACTGATGAGGGCCACATACCCCGAAACAGCTGTCTGCAGAGGGACTTAACTGGTTTGGCTCAAATCCCTTTCACATTGCTAGGCTCCTGTGAGCTACATGTGAACTGAGGATAACTACATCCAATAGAGTGCGCTGTGGAGCTCCTTAGCTCTTTTCCCATAAGCCTTTGCTTTATGCCAAACAGTCAGTGAGGTCTGAATGGTAAGTAAACCCTAACACCGACCAATTTATTGGTTCCTCTCCTCAAGGAGAGTTTTTTCCCCTTTCGAAGCCACTCTTGCCTCTCACCCAGTCAACCAGTAAGTTCTACACTGCACTGATGAGGGCACATACCCCGAAACAGCTGTCTGCAGAGGGACTTAACTGGTTTGGTGCAAATCCCTTTCACATTGCTAGGCTCCTGTGAGCTACAAGTGCAATGAGGATAACTACATCCAATAGAGTGCGCTGTGGAGCTCCTCAGCTCTTTTCCCATAAGCCTTTGCTTTATGCAAAACAGTCAGTGAGGTCTGAAAGGCAAGTAAACCCTCACACCTACGAATTTATCGGTTCCTCTCCTCAAGGAGAGATCTTTCCCCTTTCGAAAATTTCGACATACAATTAAGATTACTACTACTATATACACATGGCTCTATGTTGTGGTGTAGCCCTTGGAATGGGAGGCTTTTATGCTACTAGAATGAGAAAATCTTGGAATTATTACTTCCTGCAAAAGACTGGTTTTATCCAAACACAATCTGCATGTGTGTAAGTGACCAATGTCCTTCTTCCACGCTGTGCTGTGTGTGGCTTCACCATGATTGGTGGGATCTTCATAATAATCACTATTGTCTTGAATGATGTATTATATTTAGTATGGGATGAATAATTATGACTTGCTTGATAACATATTCATACAATGTAACTGATTAATCATCCACTTACTCCGAAAGGTTTATCTATTTCAATCCCTGGTTATTTCTATAAAAAAATTATTCAAGGGATTAAACGGCATCACTGCTAATTCAATTAGTAACATGTTGAGTGAATCACATTTGTTTCATCATAGATGACTACTGCTACCCTGTATTTGTGTATAATTTATTAGATTATTCTTTCAAGTGGTTAGAAATAAAAGATATAGCTCCTTTCTGGACAAGTCTGTGGTGTCATCATTGTGTTCAGATGTTACCATTCCACTTAATATAAACTCTAGAGGATAAGTGCACACAGAAGAGAAAAGGGCACTTAGTAAAAATCAAATGTGGCTCCTCATGGTGCTGGTCTATATATGTGCGCTCCCCCCTCCCACATCTTAGAGTAGCAATTAAATACCGTATTTTTCGGACTATAAAACACACTTTTTCTCCCCCAAATTTGGGAGGAAAATGGTGGTACATCTTAAAGTCCGAAAAATACGGTAGGTGCGTCTTATGGTCCGGTGCATCTTAAAGTCTGAAAAGTATGGTAGTATAACTTTTTGGGTCTTTCTTCCCATCCCATGGGCTGGTCTAGGCCACCATTTACTAAGAGGAGGAGTCCTTTGAAGGTCCATATTACTACTAGGAGTCCAGAGTGCAGTCTTTGGGTTCAGTCTTTGGGTGCCGCTGTATAATTGTGTTTCCAAACAAAAATATGGTGAACTCTCATTCCTTCGGGTTTAAAGCTGGACATGTATAGCTGTAAGGAATTTGTTCAAGATTAACCAGTAGTCAGGTCTTTAAAATGATTCCAAAAAATTATCAAACATGTTTCAAAATTGATTATTAATCCTGATCATATAATTATTGTGATGTGTTATAAGATTTTTCCTAAACCGCTATGCACCATTGATATTACATTGGAAGAAATCTATCAGTCTGTCAGTCTCTGAATTGTCTGTTTTCTTCCTCCCTTTTTGTCTGTCTTTCTCTTTCTGTTTCTCTCTTTCATTCATTCTTTGTTTCCTTCTATCTTTTTCCTTCAGTTTTTTGTCTTTTATTTTAGTTTCTCTGTCTTTCTTTCCTACTATCTTCCCTTCTTCCATCCTTCTGTCTTAGTTTCTCTGTCTTTCTTTTTCTCTTTGTCTGTTTTTCTTTTTCTGCCTTTGTCTTCCTTTCTCTTTCCACCTTTATCTTTCTTTCTCTGTCTGGCTTTGTCTTTTTTCTGTCTGTCCTTTCTTCCTTCTTTGATTTCTGATCTTCCTTCATTCCTGCCTTCTTTCCTTTCCTCCTTCTTTCCTTTCTCTCTCTATGGGCGACATGTATGAAGATCGGCGCGTCGGAGCGCCCGTTTTCACGTTATTTTTAGTGAAAGCTGCGACTCATTTATGTCAGCGCCCGAAGTGCGCTCATACATGCGGTGTAAAGTCCCCTGCGCCTCGCCAGTGTGTGAGGCGCAGTGCGGAACTTAGGCGCAGAAGGATTACGCCTAACATGTATTACGATTCGAGACAGGCTGGAAAACAGTGAAAAATCATTAAATCATTAAATGTCAGTGAAGAGCAAAAAGAGTTGTCTTTCAAATGAATGAATAAAGATAAATATCAAAGTTGACTAAAATCGTTTTCAATGTATCGAAAAAGTTGATCATGTAAAATTAAAGCAAATATATATCAGCTATAAAAGGTCTTAAAAAAGGGAGAGAATTAAAATAATTTTACATTAAAGAAGCCAATGCTGATGTTGTACAGATGTTAATTTTTTTGTTCATAAAAAATTAAGATGTATTTGTTCTTCTTTCACCTTTTATTCTATATTGTATGTACAGCAGAAGCCAGCACAGCACAGGTATTTACGAACGTATTTACGTCTGGATTTCCCATTGGTAGCCAGTCTAAGCTAATTGTTCATTATTTTAGGCTGAGTTGGTGATGTATTTACGGACGTAAATACCTTCGGAAATACATCAAGAACTAAGCCCTTGAAACATAGAAATCCATCTTGGAGAACCACAGATCCCAGCAAGTCCTGTGTTGTGCTGGCTCTCGCTGTACATACAAAATAGAATAAAAGGTGAAAGAAGAAGAAATGCATCTTAATTTTTTATGAACTAAAAAATTAACATCTGTACAACATCAGCATTGGCTTCTTTAATGTAAAATTATTTTAATTCTCTCCCTTTTTTAAGATCTTTTATAGCTGATATTTCTTTCTTTTGAGATCTTATATATATATATTTGCTTTCATTTTAAATGAGCAACTTTTTCGATACATTGAAAACGATTTTATTCAACTTTGAGATTTATCTTTATTCATTCATTAATTTTATAGACAACTCTTTTATTATTGTACTGTTGTAGATGTATTGTATTGCCTCATTACAATCAGTTCTAGCTTCCCTGTGACTCCTCCGGCTCAGGTAGACCACATTGAAATAGGTCTGCCTGTCGGAGCTGTAATGCGCCTCACTTTGCCGACCCGCAATCATACATGCGTTGTATTTTTTTAAAGTGCCGCGTCCCGGCCCAGAACGCCCACTGCGTGCCCACTGCACGCCCCTTCATGTTAGGCGCATATGAAAGTGGTGAATGTTGTGCCTAACAGCGCATCCCTGCATCTGACAGTGGAGTCGGCGTGGTGAGGCGCAGTATACGCCTGAAATCAGGCGCAATTCCCGATCATACATGTTGTCCCTATGTTTCTGTCTGTCTTATCTTCTTTCTTTGATTTCTGATTTTTTTCCTTCCTTCCTCCCTTCCTCTCTGTTTTGTTCTTTATTTCTTTTTCTTTGCCTTTCTCCAATTGTCTTTCTTTTGTTTTTACCCCTCCCGTTTTTCTTTCTTCCTCTCTTTCTGTCTCTTTCTTCAACTTTATATTGCTGAATATAATACATGTACTAGTTATAACATTTTACATATTTCATTAGGGAACCTCACCTCATGTGAGGTTTATATTAGAAGTCAAATACAAAATATTTGATCTCAGACTTCAGTCAGATAAACACATCTTCTTAGTACTTTAAGGGGTTATGTTGGCACCAATAAATTGAAGTTGTCTGATGGTAAAAAAAAAAAGTCCTATTAACATGGACTTAATCAATAATAGCAGTGAGAGGAGGACAGCCAGGGTGTTATTGCAGCTGTTCACATGCTGGGACAGAGCTTGTTGTCTGTTTCTACTCCTTTACTGACACTGTCGGCTGAGATAACTCTCATGCTTCAGATGTAAACTTTCATGTGATCCAATTCTGATATGAATCTGTAATTTGTCCCTAGATTTCTGTTACCCAATAGAAGTTTTAGAGGCGTTCTTCCCTAGACCTACTATATGTGCACTACATGTACTATAGGGATATGGGGCAACAACTATTGTAAAAGAAAATGCCTCCTGCTGGTTCTAGGGGAAAATATGTTCCTTCACAGAGGTAGTACACAGTGGCACATGGGGACTATATACTAAGACTACGATGCAGGTAAATACTGTCTCACGAATATTGTAAGAATTTGTACTCACTGGATGTGTACTGAGAGATTAGTAATGAAAAATGGTACAAGTGGGGTGTGCAGTATTAAAGGGGTTGTCTCACTACACTGATTCATCTTACCTCAGTTCTGTTTTATTGGTTTTATTTTGAATTCAGGGGCGTGTTTACTGGCTTCCACTAGGCTGCAGTAGAAGCCAGGTCTGTAACTATAGCAGCCAGTACTGGCAGCCTATCAGAATAAATCAAACAGGTCTGTAGCTGTAGCGACCTTTGGAGCTGATGCAGCCCATACAAGACGGGATATCTAGGAATAGGTAGAACACTGTTAATAGACATATATTGTAAAGGGACTTGTTTTAGCAAGATCTTTAACATAAAAAGCAATCCTTGTAGTGAGGCAACCCCTTTAATATTTAGGCTCTTTAGATTTTTTTACCGTTAAAAGTATACTGGTCATTAATTCACAACTTGAAGACCATGTCATTGGGGTTGTAGCTTGCAAATAGTTTCTTATATGTTTAAAAAATTCTAAATGATTGCGAATTTAAGAAAAAAAATCTGTTAATATCGGTGATCCCAACCAGAAGCTCAATGACACACTTGATTTTTGGAACCCGGTTTTTTGCAACTACAGACACTATTGGGCCCCATTGACACCAACAAAATGTTGGAATTTTATGCATATGTGTGCACTAGGTCAACTACATGCCTGTGCTTTATAACCAGTTTTGGGTATTTCAATAGAAAAGTGTTCTTTAGCTGCAACAAGAGTGGATTTTTACTTGTGTAGGTCCTGTTAAATGGGTATCCCCCATCTCACTGATTAGCTTCAAACATATAAAGGTGAAATAAACACTCCTACTAAAACATTTGACGTATCCCGCTTGTTTACAGATGATTTCCTAGGCTACCAACCACTTTTCTGGATAGGGTTGAGATATCCTTCTCTGCAATACCTTATCGGCAAGAGGTTGCTGGGTTTGCCTATCTCAGTCTGAGCACTAATCATTGTTACTGAAAATTACAGTGAGAGCTCATTATCCTTGTGCCGACCTGTCAGCTCTGCAGAGCATATAGTTGCAGTATCTGGTACATGTAGTGTCACACTGTCCTAATGTTGTGTTGAGTAGTTTCCATAGTGGAATTATGACTGAGCACATTCAAGCCAGTAGTGTAATGATTTGAGTACAACACCACTGATATGAACTGTCAATTACCCAAGCCAGTGCTGTCCACTGGACACAGAAGGCAACGCAGGAGGTTAAAGATAGTGTAGCAATGGGGGAGGAGGGGGAATGAAATTTCATAGATGGGAAAACCCATTGTAATTAGAACACCAGAGGCCAACAATAATCTCCATTGAAATAAGCCAGCATTACAATCCTGGTTACAAACATGCATCTATGGGCAAGGTGAACTTTATGGACATTTTCTTCTCATCACACAATAGTCATCAGGACAGTTCTGGCAGTACTCCTGTCATAAGTCCTAATGGAACTGGTAATGGGCAGCTGTATGGAGCCCTGAAATTTCTTATGGCATCCCTGACTATAGTTGTCTGTTATGGTGGCTCCAAGTACAATTGGTCACATAACTATTTAGAAAATTATATAAGAGCACCTGTGTTAAAAAATAGAAAGAGATGGCAAAGATTTTGGGTTGATTCACCCCAGTTGACAGCAAGGGTTGGAACAATGAAAATGACCTGCAGATCCTTGGTAACTATCGTTTCAACCACTGATCATCTGTTGTCAATTAAAACAATTCTTTGCATGTAAACAGACCGATGTAATAATCATGGGGAAATGTAATCTAAAATCAAAAGTAAAAACCAACCATTTAGCAGCTTTCATTCAGACACAGGTCTCTGAAAAATGAGAGCTTGAATCTGGTTGCTATGTCAGAAGTAGGGAAGGGAGAGACAAAGGCAGCGCACTCTAGCGCAATAAATGAAGTTCTGGTGATAATATATGTGTATATATGATACACAAACCTCTGGGGGTTATGCTGTCTGATGCACAACTCTCCGCAATGCCTCCAGGTATAAGAACCGGATGTTTTAAATACCCTGTTTCCCCAAAAATAAGACACCCCTGAAAATAAAACATGATGCTTTTTTTGATACAATTCAGAGTTTGGCTGCTTATGCTGATGTTTGTGATGAAATCACTACTGTATATTAATACATGTAGATGTTTTGTTCAACAATAAATGTGAATTATTGTTCATAGAAAAAAAAAACATCCCCTAAAAATAAGTCTTAGCTCGTCTTTAGGAGCAAAAATTAATACAAGACACTGTCTTATTTTCAGGGAACCAGGGTAGATGGGGTCCACAGCAGTTGAGTCCGTAGATATCTTTTCTCAGTCAAGAGATTTGGGACAGAGAAAATAACAATAAAGTGTGCGGTTTATTTACCAGTAAACTCCAATTCTTCTGCGGACAAGAACAAGCGCAGGACATCCCAAAAACTTGCTGTTATTGAAAAAAAGTATTTATTTTGTAAAGGAAAATGCGTTTCGTGCAACAGTGCCAGTGGAACTGGATGAAGTGCACCGCATTGCAAGAAACGCGTTTTCCTTTAGAAAATAAATACTTTTTCAATAACAAGTTTTTGGGATGTTCTGCACTGGTCATTGTCCATAGAAGATTCGGGGTTTACTGGTAGATAAACTGCACATGATATTGATAGGTCGCTATCAATGCCTTCACTTTTCCATTACATTGCTTCTGATATACAATACTGTTGGACTTTAAGAGTAACATGCACATGCCCCAACTATGGGGGACATGTATGAAGATCGGCGCGTCGAAGCTCCTGTTTTTTACCGGGAAAACTGCGCCTGATGTATGTCTGTGCCGCAGTGTGCTCCTAAATGCGGTGAAAACTTCGACTCCTCCGGCAGACAGACCGCATTGAAATTGGTCTGCCTGTCGGAGCTGTAAGTGCCTCACTTTGCCGAACCGCATTCATACATGCGTCGGTGTTTTCGAATGTGGTGCGTCTCGCCCCAGAACGCCCACAGAACACCCCTTCAAGTTAGGCGCATTCCAAAGTGGCAAACCTTGCGCCTAACAGCGCATTAGGTGCGTCCCACAGCTGAGCCGGCACAGTGAGGCGCATTATACGCCTGAAAATGTGTGAAAGCTCCAATCATACATGTTCCCCTATGTGTACATCAATGGGGAATCGTCAGCAGCCCCAAATAGCTCCCTACTACTGTTCACTATTCAGAATAGCAGCAGAAGACTTTGGGTACGTCCATAAATCATTTGCCAGATTCTGCTTTTTTCAACACGGTTTTCAATGATTATTGCACATGGTATTGCATGTCAATTTACCTTTTTTTTTTCTTTTTTACTTGTGGTCTAAGGTCAGAAACGAGTCCCATTCATTTTGATGTTGTTTTGGACGTGGATCCACACTAATAACCACATACAAATCTTTGGGGCGTGTTTTACACAATGTTTTTAACCATCGCCATTGACATCAATAGTAAATTTCCATCCGTTTTCCGACCAAAGAATAAACACGTTAATTTTACGCCGAAGAACCAACTGCTGAAAATATGTGTTTTATGAACTACAACACAAATTTGTTATTGATGTCAATGGGAACGGTTTACTTTTGGTTTTAGAAGAGTATTCTTTGCAAATTTCGACTGAAATACTCGTTGTGTGGACATAGCCTTTTAGTGCATCTGGAAAACCACTAATGGAGACATGTATGATTGGGTTTTTCACCCTTTTCTGACATCAAATGCGCCAAAGTAAGCAGTCTACGATGTCAAAGGCTATGTCTCCACTGCACATGAATACTAAAAGCGGTGAAGATATGATCATTCGTGCAGTCCATAGGCGGCAATAGAAAAGACAAGCTGCAGTCTCCACAGCTCGTCTTTTCTCCGCTCGTCTTCTGGCGCCCGTGTAATATACAACATGTTGTATAACACGTTGGCGCTTTTAGTTTTCTTGGCGTCTTCCCATACAATACTATTGTATGGGCGATGTAAATAAAGCGAGAAGCGATCGTGTTTTTTGTACAAAGTGTGACTAAAACCTCGATCCTGCAGTGGAAAAAAGATGACCGCTTTCGGGCCGTTATTTGTCCGATGCAGTGGAGACATAGCCTAATGCGCCTAATGAATGTGTTAGGTACATTATTTGTAAGACTCAACACTTTCTAATGCGTCTAACATGAGGGGGGCGTTCTGGGGGTGTGTCGCACCACACTCGTAATATTAGACACATATATGAATGTGGTTCGGCAAAACTAGGCGCTCAAACAGGCAGAACTATTTTATTGTTGTCTGTCTGAGCCTGAGAAGTCGAAGTGGAGCTAGATTTGCTGTAAGGGAAAAAAATGTCCAATATTTATCAACTTACACCAGTACATTAATAAATTAAATAATTTCTGATAATTATCAAACGATATGAAATTTAAATATTTAAATGAACAAATCTTAAAATTTTATATAAAATATATAATATATAATATATAATATCCCAAAAATCTAAAAATATCTCTTATAAAATGTGTTTAAGATTAAAAGAATCTAAAACTAATGTTACATTAAACAACCCACTGATGTTGTTGTTCAGATTTTTTAATTTTTAATACACTAAATTTGAAATATATTTTTGCTGCTCTCACCCTTTATTTTACATACAGCATTCTGCTTTTTTATTTTCCTTTTGATATTTGGATATATTATCATGTGATGTTGTCTGGCACTTCATTTGCTGTTAGTTCATTTAAATGTTGTAGTAATACATGTGGTTTTTATGCTATGAGTAAGGGTGTGTGCACACCTGAAACGCGTCAGCTTCACTTTTGCTTTGCTTGGATTTTAAAATGATTTTTTAATAAAAGAGATTTTTATTTTTTTCATTGGTGCTGGATTCATGCCATGTTTGTAACGGTTTTTCACCAAGAGCCAGCACAGCACAGGTAGTGCTGGGACCTGTGGTCCACCAAGCAGGATCAGTACCATAGTTTCTATTCACTGACATGCTAGTCTAATGACTATTCTTATATTTCCAGCCTATCTATAGTCTTAATACATGTTAGGTGCATTATTAACGTGCCTATGTTTCGTGATGCGCCAAACACACCGGTGGAGCGCGATGAACTTTAGACTCCATTTATGAACGCACAAAAACCACTTTCATACATCAGGCGCATTATACACTGAGAACGAGACTCGACAATTCACTTTGAAGCGCCTTCCTTCATACACGTCGCCCTAAATGTTGCTACTGTCCATAAAAGTGTCACAATTGTATATACTGTAAATGGAATTGTTGCTAGACGATAGATTCTAATTGGTATTTTGTTTTGTGTTTATTGACTGCTGATACTAGATCCGGAGGATGTTTTGCATTTTTTTTACTGTTTGTCTTAAAACATTCGCTTATTTACATTGAATTTATTTTTTCCACTTGCAAGAAGCAGGTTTGAAAAAAAAGGTGCCATAGCTATCGTGTTACTATATCATATTACCATTTGTATGTGAAACCAAGCAGATTTGATGCTGGTCAAAACAGTTTGCACACAGCTTGTTTTGCTGGCCTGGAGGCATGTAGAGAGTAGTGTTTTGGTGTGGCCGGACTCTTTTGATGCAGTAGAAAAGCAGTAAAGTCAAATAGCTAGGTATGTGTATCCAAAACATGTTAACAGCTTTACAATGGAAAGCATTTGTGGCTTAGAATCTGAATGTGAGAATTAAAGAGCTGAGAAAAGCATTATCTTCAGCAATTTTTTTTTTAGTTTTTTTTTTTTTTCTACTTAGAGAAAACAGCTATGGGTGATGTCAGATCCAGCACTGAAAACATTGAGAGTCCTGGCAGAATGTAATACAGCTGCAGTCCAACATGATGCTGAAATGGGGTTGTGAGAGCATAAAGGCTTTCCGTATTCCCAGGGCGCACAACTGCTTGCGGCCTTGGCTTTGATCTCTTCAAAGGCTGCTGCCTCCTCCTAGATGGGGGAGACTTGGCTGCCGTTCGCTTGCATTGAAAAAAGGCAGAGGTCTCTATTCAGGCAGAAATCAATCACTGTGCAGGAACAATTAAGTGTAATTCAACCATCATGGAACCAGGATGAGATTATGGGTTTGTTACCTGAGTGACTGTGTGGAGATGGGGAGCAGGGGCCTGCTGACACTCCACATTCTGAGGACAATAATAGGCCCATGAGTGATGTGGCGGGTGGGGGGAGACACAATGACAAATCATGGTCATGCTGTCCAGCCGAGCAGAAAATGAGGTTACAATTGAGAGATAATACTTGCATATGTAACCGTATTTTAGCAAGCTGGGCAACTAGAGGGAATTAATACAATAGAACCCCAATTCAGAAGCCCGTAATAGTGACTGCTGTAATAGAAAACCGAGTGTGTGCATAGTATTAGAATATATCCTTAAAAATTCACTTGTAATTAATACTTGACACATCACCACCTTAGGCTGGTTTCACACATTGTGTACTTTGAATGCACCAAAAACCTAGACAGCAATAAAAACACATGCATTTTCAAGTAGCCCCAATTTCGCCTGCCTTGCAGTTTACATCAGTGTTTTTAGTGCATGCATTTTTGATGCAGTTGAGAAACATAACAAAAATACAAGTTGTGAACAAAGCCTTTCAGGCATGTAATGATTGTGTGATGAACATGTAAAAATATTTTAATTTGAAGCTTGCGTTTCTGCATACATACATATATACATTCATCTACCTATCTATCTATCTATCCATCTATCTATCTATCTATTTTACTATTTCTATCTTTACCCTTCTCTTTATTTTTTTTTTTTATCAAAATTTTTTCTATCTTTAATCTTTTCTATTTTAACTAAACGTGGTGTTGTGATATTTAGACAGCTAAGTCCTGCTTTCGCCATCGGCAGTGAGTAGCTCATGAAGCAAGTCACTAATTGTGAGCTGGCTTGGTGTGTATATAAAGTGTATGATAGGCTGTCTGCAGACATATCCCTCGTTCTTGTCAAAGGTAAAAGAACAATTTATCGGGGTGTAAAAGGGTGCTTACTCCCTTTTTAGGCAAAAGGCCATTATTCTGAAACTGTGTAGTTTGTGAACTGTGGTAAAAGTGTATCATGAGTGGACAGATGGCACAATTGTGAGTTAGAGATGTGGAAACTGCAGAGTACCATATGCCACTGATTTAAGAGGTGAACATCAGATAGAAAGATGTGTAAAAGGGTGCCCCCAAGCTGTAAAGGGGGGCAGCTCACCCAAAATGAACCGGGGGGGCTCCCAGATGTGTCTAAAAAACGTTTAGTGAACCCTATATTTTGGGGGCTTGAACAAGGGGATGGTCATTGCACCTGTGCTAATGATGTTCCATCAGAAGATAGGGCTACAATTTTCACAGCAGTATCAGAATTAGACCTTCACTGGTTATCAATGTTGCCTTCTCCAATAAGTCACGTTTTCTGTTCCAAACAGAGGGACTTGGGTTTTGTGAAAGGCAAAAAAGATAAAGGAAAAAACACCTTGAAACCCCTTTTGCTGAAAAATCACAAGTTGGTGGTGGCAGCATTTTGGTCTTGGAAATGTTTTTTGGCATTCTCTGGACCCACTCGTCCATGTGAGGGGCATTCTCAACTAATTTGGGTATGAATACATCCTTGTAGATCACATACACCCATACATGCTGATTGTCTTACCCGGGGCGGTTGAGATCTTCCAGCAACATAATGCACCATATCACACAGCTAGAAATGTCCAACATTGGTTGGGAGAGCAAGACCAAGTCCATGAATTAGCGCTTTAATTCATCCGATTTAAACCCTATAGTGCATCTGTGGAACAACCTCAATCATCGTGTTTGCTCCTTGGATCTTCACTCAAACATCCTCCAGCATCCATTGGTTCCAGATATTTTGAAACCTGCACTCCCACCCCGCAGTGCGTCCATGGGCCGGCAGTTACTCTAAATATCAGCGTATGGTCACTGTGTAGATACATACCTACATACATACATACATACACACATCTAGCCTTAGCTTCTTACCTTGAATTTAGGGCTTGTCCACACGGCACAGGTTTTCACCCGGTTTTTCAGATGGTTTTCGGTTTTCAAAAACCCGTGGTTTAAACCGGGGGGGCAACTTATAATTGGTCTCCAGCCGGGTTTTTTTCCACCGGGCGGGCGACAAACATTGACTTGTTCTTTTTCCGCCCGTTTTTTTTTGGGGAGAATTGAAATTCAATGGAGGGGGGAGGGGGAAAAAAAAAAAAAACAGGTAAATACCGGTTGGGGGTTTCGACCAGTTTTGACTGTGCCGGTGGAAGACCCTTTCATGTTATTTATGTTTATGCTGGGTGTTGTGTTTTTCTTTTTTTTTACACACCCTTTTCATACACACTCATACATACATACATATACATGCACACACACAGTCAGCCTCAGCTTCTTGCACCACATATTAGGGAGGGAAAGCTTCCCCATTCGTCAAGGCTGGAGATATTTAAAATTCATCTGCTGCTGTCTGACTAACAAGTGATTTCCTTTGCATAAAATGGAAATCCACTCATTTAGCAGTTTTTGGCACTTCACAGATATTGTCTAAAAATAAGTAAAAACCCTATCCCCTTGATATAGGTTATATTAATGACACATGTCCTGTCACTAAAATCCCGGTCATGCCTGTCACAAGATAATGTGCAGCGGCTGTGTATCTTGTTCTCAGAACCATAAAAATTACAAGTAGGAAATCCTTTGCTAACCAATTGTAGCAAAAAGTGCCAAATCCCCCCTTTATCCCTCTAGGGAATGGCCAATTAGGAAAACAAGCTTTAGAAGCTTATTAGGTTGGCGTGTCAGTAAAAAAATCAGAATGCTTTTCTTATGGGATGTTTGTTCCATCAGTAGGTGTGAGGCCAAAAGCAAAACAATTTTTTAACAAAGGTGGTTTTAAAGCTGGAGCTGAATTTTTTTTGCCCATCGTCGCATGGGGCATGCACATGACAGTTTATAGTGCATAAGGAATTGCCCCTTTTCTGTGAGAAAAAATAATTGCGCTACATTTGTTTTGTCATTTTTCGTTTTTTTGTCTTGTAGTTCAGTCCTAACATGGACAACATATATTACTGTTGGGCAAGAGCGTAGAAAAAAATATTTTCTATTTTTTTCCCCCAATGGCAATGTGTAATGGAATCACGGCTTCTGCATAAGGGTCAAAGAGCAATAAATAAGTAAAAATAAAATGAAACGGCAACAGCAGGAATATGAAGATGCATGGATGAGGAGTTTAGTACACAGGGCTGCATTTACCTTTTAAGATTTTCAGGCACAGACATCGAGGCGGGGGGGAAGGCTTTGAGTTACAGATCTTCAAACAATATAAGTCAAAACAAAAAATCAATTCCTCCGGTCCCTGGGAGCAGTTATCTAGAGATAAAAGAGAAAAATAAAGTTATGCTAAAGCAGAGAGGGGAGAGGAACCGATATGCCAAGGGTACACGGAGCATGAGCATTGCTGTAGTGGACCCCGTATGAGACAACATCAAGGAATTTTGATCTCATCAAAAAAGTTCAGGCTCGCCAACTCACTTCAGCAAGGCTACAAACTGCTCCGGGGCTGCCCGAAGCTTTGGCTTCAGTAAACTCCACTTTTTTCACCCACTACCCTTTTCTCCCACTTCTCAAATGTAATCACATAGAAATTGTGTGAATGCTTTTGAAGGCATGAAACTCTATGTTGTCAGGATAGGACAAAATCAAAAATATCCACAAATGTATTGTGTATCTGTAAGATCTGTTCTATGTGTACTGAAATAGTTTTTATGGGCTTATATTTTTTCCTTATCCTACTAGAATGTGGAAAAACCCACTTGGGGGTTTACAGCTCAAATAGGTTTGGGGACCGCAAGAAAGTCCCTTGGAACGATAAAAACAGCGATTTTTATTTGCTTTAAAAGACAGCCTTTAAAAAACCGAAAAAAAAAACTCTGATCCCCGAGCTTTTCGGCCTTACGCTCTTTTTCACGTTACTCGATTTTTCAACGCAATATTAAAACCCATTCCCAACCAATAAATTTGAAAGGGGATACAGCACTGATTGCTTACCTAACACAAAGGGAAAACAAGGGGTTTTTATGGACAAATAAAACCTGTTTTAAAAGAAAACCCTGTCCATATTTTTTTTCCCCCCTGGCTGGGACAGGAACAAGGTGTGTCGCCCTCTTTTTCCCAGCGCTTTCCCCTTTTCGTAAGATGCTTAGTTTTCGTGTATTTAATTCAAATCTGCAGTTTTTAGCCCAAAAAAGTCATTGAAAAAGGGCATTCAAGTGTCTTTTTTTTTTAAACCCCGCCCACCTGGACTGCCCCACCACCCTTAAAAGATAAACCTATTACTTTTGAATAGGTAGAAACAAAGGGACTGTCAGTGGGCGGGGCTAGCCTTTGGGGGGAGGAGGTAACACCTGTCTGAATAAGATTTTTGGGGTAAATGCCTAAAACTCCAGAAACTTACAGAAAAAGGGGCCAGTTGGGAACGCAGGTCTGCCTAGCTTGTGCGGCCCCCAGAAGGGGGGCATAATTATTGAAGGTTCCCTTTAAAAAAAAAATTTACTAATAAATAAAAAAATTAATTTCAGATTTGTTATATACTTATTAGTGATTATGTTTAAAAGAGGGATTTTACCTCCCCATGTTCCGTTTGTGTTAGGTAAGCAATCACGTGACTGTATCCTTGCACTTGATTGGTTTGAAGTGGGTTTTAAAATTTGGGAGCTTTTTAAAAGTCGAGTTTAAATGTGAACACAAGAGAAAAAGGGGTCGAAAGCCTCATTGGTTTTTTTTCCGGAGTCCGGGAGTTTTTGGGGTTATTTTTTCCGGCCGAGCGTCGGAAAAAGAAGACAACTATCACAGTCCTGAATGATTATGTCTATTTAGCCTACTATAGGTGAGCCAAACATTTTGTTTGTTGTGTGTATCTAAAATGTCATCAATTTACTTGAATTGATCTAAAATATGTGTCAGTGGCAAGGGCATAAGTACCATAAAACCAAGCCACATGGCTGTTGTGAGATATATGAAAGAGATTGTGCCATCATCCCCTCTCCTTTTGTATAGATGAAAATACCCCAGGGCTCCTTTGCTTAGGGGGCCCCAACATTCAAATAAATGAGTGGGAAAACAGGGCGTCATGACCCATCACTAAAAGGAGGCCATATTTAACTCTTACTTAGGGTCCAGTCCACTCTTCTGTATCTTCTTCTGATGAAATTATTAGACATATACTATTATATATTACCCATCACTTGATTAGTACTTGATATGCTATGGATGAATCCAAAGCCGTATAGCAACGCTAAACATGGCTAGGTATGTAAAAGCAGGAAACGCAAAATACAGTGATGTGCTTTGAATTTGGCATTAATGGGACCTCAATAGAGAGGAGCATATTTCCAGTATGCTAAAACCTAAACTTCATTTTGCCTTGTTAAAAAAATGTAGCCTATTTAGGCCTCAATTACTAGTCTGATGTGTTTTGAGCTTTTAGACGGCTATGACTACTTAGACAACTGGTCCAAAAACGTAACACGCCAGCCTAGTAATGGAGGCCTAACTGGAGGCCTATAAAGTGCTGCGGAATATGTTGGCGCTATAGAAATAAAGATTATTATTATTATTATTATTATTGTGTCTTGCTAAAAACTCTAGCACAGTAAGGCCTCCATTACTAGTGTGATATGTCTTGAGCTTAGATGACTATGACTACTTAGACAACTGAAAGGTCTAGAACCTTGAAACGTGTCAGGCTAGTAATGGAGTCCTCCAGTACTAGTCTGATGGGTTTCAAGCTCTTAGTTGTCTGAGTAGTCTCAGACATCTAAGTCAGTGTTCCTTAAGTTCAGTCCTCAAGGCCCACCCAGAAACAGGTCATGTTTTCATGGTAACCCATAGAATGCACTTACTATAATTATATCACCTGTGCAGTACTAAGAAAATCTTGAAAACATGACCTGAGGACTGAAGTTGAGGAACACTGGTCTATATCGACTAAGAGCTCCAGATGCTCGAAACATATGAGCCAAGTGTTGGAGGCCTGACTGCACTAGTTTTTCATAAAATACAATAGTCACACCCTCATCACTAGTCTCATGTATTTCAAGCTTCTGGACCTTTTAGTTGACTAAAAGGTCCAGACTAAGTAGACAGTTGTCTAAATTGACTAAGAGCTTGAAAACTGTCAAACTAGTAGTGAAACCTGACTGTGCTACAGTTTTTAATAAGAGACAATAAAGTTTGGGTTTTAGACTTGTTATTTCAGTGTTGGAAACCTACTGCTCTCTATGAACATCTATTCTGGGCAGTGATTGGTTAGGCATCTCTGTGCACCGGTTTATATATATACAAATGTGGGCAGCCATCTTCGTGCATGTGGTTGAGCAGTAAGTTTACTTTTACATGTTATTTTGGTGGTGGAAACACTCTCCTCTCTATGAACAACTATTCTGGAACAAGATCGGTCGGGCATCTCTGTGCACTGGTACATATATACATACCTGTGAGCTGCCATTTTCATACAGGCTGAGCTGTAGCTTTAAATGGGATGTATTGCTTCATCAGTTCAGCTGTTTTCTTGTAGCTTGATTTTCTCAGTTCCTGAAATCCAGGGGCGTTACATCCCCTCCCAGCTGGGTGTTTCTTAACTGAAAGGGGATGACATCAACCCCCCCTTCACTGTTTGTGCTCACTTCCGAGTCAGTGTGTTCTTCCCCCCCTCTCTGTTGAGTCCACATGTCACTGTGTCATTCCTCTGCCTATGCAGTCTTATTTTGTAAGAGCTGTTTACATACCACAGGCGAGGTTCAGTCTAGACAGTCTTCTATGAACTCAGAGCACTGATCTCCTCTCCTCTCACAGCTGGAGGTTTGTTACAGTTTAATCCAGTCTTCTATGAACTCATACAGAGCAGCACAGACCTGTCTCCCTTCTATGTTTACACGCAGGAGCATTAGGCACCGAGGCACAATTCTGCTGTTTTATGATTGTAGAAGCAGCTGCAGTGTTACTGTGCTTCTGCTGGCTGTGCAGAGTGAAATGCTCCCGGCCCCTTATTCTGAATGAGAGAGGCAGGAATGCACGCTTCCGTGAATACAACCGGGGGCCAGACAGAATGTAAATGAGCCGTCAGCCAATGAAATGAAAGGAGGTGGCATCTGACTGGCACTGGGGAACAGTGTTTACACAAAACGAAGATAAGGGAGACAGTGAAAACAATACAGCTTTGCAAATGACATCCAATTGCAAAGTTGCTTGTTTCACTGTCCCCTTATTCTGAAGACCATTTAATGTAATGATACAACCCCTTTAACTTTACATGTTAATTCAGTGATGGAAACACACACCTCTCTATGAACATCTATTCTGGCCTGTGATCAGTCGGCATATCTATCTACCAGTATATGTATACACATGTGGGCAGCAATCTTCATACATGTGGTTGAGCTGTAGTCGTCTATTAATTGGACCTGAGGAGTGCCAGATTATCAGATAAAATATTGCAGAAAGATGACATATTAACAAAAAAAAAAAAATTTACTTTTTGATATCATCCTTTTTGTTTTAATATTGGAAAACTTTAACTCGCAAAGCATTTCTGTATTGAAAAATGCTAAATTGTCAAAACGTCTGGTTCAGTGTTTTTCCTCACATTAACAGAATAGCACTTTAAAAGAATAAATTTGTTTCATGAAGAATGAAGTCAGTATTGAACAGCCGTTATTAATGCATAGTTCATTGTTCGCTTTCTGGTGTTAGTCTTAATTTTTTGCACTATTGCTCACTCATTCAGCTCTTAAGACCTCAGCGTCCAGCAGACAAGTGTGCAGCGGCAGCTGTAAGTTGCTGTTTGTGTGATTGGAGTGTTTTTTTTTTTCCATGTAACAAAAGTATCTCTACAGCAGAAATGCCTGACCTTTCCCAGGCCTTTGATCATACTGGCAAGCTGCGAGATAATGAACACTGAGTAAAAAAAAAAAAAAAAAAAAAAAGGAAATTTGGAAAAGTCTCGTGTCTTCACACTAATGGGCTGATTTCCACATTCAAATGTGTCACATTAAATAATAACGCAGCCGTAGTTTGTAGCAAGATCTGGGATATGTGGGATACGTCTTTTTTTTTAGGATTTTTTTTAAGACTGAGACCAAGTGTAAGGTTATACTCATATCATATTTAGACCAAATTTTGAAGGAAGGGCCAATTTTTCACAGCAGTATGTTGGTCAGTCTTTTACATCAGCATTTGTTATCCAGGAGTGGGTCCATAATATGGTAGAGGTATATAAATCTTTTCATCATACTTTTACTTGATGTGGGGTCCACATGTATGAGACTGTTTAGGTTTTTTGCCCCTATCACAAGGCATTACGGGAAAGGAGCTGGGAAGCTCACTGCGCCCTCTATTGGATTTAACAAATCCTCAATTTACTTCTGATTCTCTGAATCTTTGAGAAGCAAAAAGGAATATTAGTGCAGCCAATATCGCTCATCTACATACACCGTTTCGGGGTTTTGCACCTCATCAGTGTAGATCAGAGCGATACTGGCTTGACTGGGTGGGAGGCAATGAGTGGCTGAAAGAAGGGGGAACATCCCCCTTAGGAGGCACCAGTTAAGGTGTGTAGTGTTTTGATTTTCCCTTTTAGCCCCTTATAAGATCTGCATATCACAAGGCTTATGGGGAAAAAGGGCTGGGAAGTCATTTCGCCCCTATTGGTTTTAACAAATCCTCAATTTATTTGATTACTGAGTTTGAGAAGAAAAAAGAAAATATTAGTCAAGCCAATTTTTCGTCATTACATACGCCGTTTCGGGGGGTTTTCCCCCCATCAGTGTAGAGCACGGGGATACTGGCTTGACTGGGTGGGAGGCAATGAGTGGCTGAGAGGAGGGGAACATCTTCCTTATGGAGAGCACCAGTTAGGGTGTGTAGTGTTTTGATTGCCTTTTAGCCCAATTACTACTACTACATAAAGCAATGAAATGGGAATCAATCTTTATTTTATAGACAAACAATTTCCCCAACTTTACAATTCAATAAATGTTTAGAACAAAAAGGTATTAAAATGAGCCATTATCCGCTCAAACTTACATACGCCATTACGGGGTTTTGACAACTACGGTAAGAAGCAATTTACTGGTGGCAGGCAAATAGTGGTGTGTTTAAGGGAAACATATATTATGAACGCACCCCGATATGTAATTGATTCTTTTAAATACTAAGCATCTGCATATCACAAGGCTAGTAACCTATGGGCACAAAAGTGAGTTTTAGACCAAAACAGGTTCATACATGTGGCCCATAGTTTTGGTTTACAAATACTGATGCAAAATACCAACCAAACTACTGCTGTATAAAATTGGCCAGATACTGCAATGAATTCCTATCTTTCCACGAGATAAACAAATGCCAAAAGCAGGTCAATGGCTGGATATTTTTCATGGTACTAAATAGCCTGGCTTCCAGCACTATTTGGCACCGCAGAAATATATCTGCACAGGTATGGTACATTATTGTACAGTAGAAGATAATATGCAGAAAGATATAATTGGATGCAATATATTTGCTTGATATATTTTTTGACATTTTCTTATCAAAGGCCTATGTACAGTGGGATAACTCAAAGCTTCAGAGCCAAAATGCAAAATCTGTAATAGGGCTTTCCAGTTATTAGACATCTGTATTAGTTTTGGACAGAGGGACCTCTTGAACCTTCTCAGACTTATGGCCTGGGTGTGACACAGTCTCTGTATCACCTATAGTTACAGCCTCATATAAGTATCTGAACTATATGACTCATATGTGATGTGCCATAAATGTGTTTAAGGAGCCAGGAAATAAAGTGTTGATTCCTTGGAGATGTAATTGCCTAACCATTTTGCGTGCTACTGGATTTTAGAGGCTTATGTTGATTTTCACTAATGTGTACACTTTCTGAACTGCTCAAAATATTTCTGAAGTGTAATAATACTGCTCAGGATTCATCCCCCACACCACATGCTTAATGTATCATTATATAAAGTGGTGTTCTCACCATGTACTTTGATGGCATATCAATAGGATATGCCATAAAAGTGTAATAGGTACGGGACCTTCACCTGTTTAAAGAACGGGCCCAAGAAGGTGTCAGCTCTGAATGGAATGCCAGTTGTGCTTGGGCACGAATCGCCATTCTGTTCTATGGGATTTTCAAGTACAGCCCAACACTCCCGCCCACCTGTACTCTGAACTCCCATAAAAAAGAATAGGGAATTGTGCGCAAGTGCAACCAGCTCTCACTCAGAAACAACATTTTCGGGGGTCCGTTCCTGAGATAGGTCGGATCCCAGAGGTGGGACCTGCACATCTCAGACCTTGATGGCATGTCCTAAAAATATGCCATGAAAGTGCAAAATGGAAACAGCCCTTTAACATTGTAAGTCTATGTCTCCACTGCACACGTTTTTGGTCGTTTATTTGGATTTTTCATTTTCTCAAACCGCTGAAAAAATTTGTGAAAACAGATCCCATAGACTTTAATAGTAAAAACATTTTGTAGTCTCCACAGAATGTTATTTTTCAGCACATTTCTGCTCTCAGTCGTTTTTTTAAACAAAAAACATCAGAACAAGGCAGAAAATTTACTATTGAAGTCTATGTAAACCACTGGGTATTTTTTGGCACTTTTTTGGGTTTTTTTTTGGCAGAAATCCACACCAATTAGTGATGTGCATTTCTGCAAAAACAAAGTGCACCAAAAAATGCAAAATGCGCCAAAAAACGGTCGGGTTTTGAGCTTTTTTTGACATGAACTGGGCAAAAAACCCAGTTTTATGAATAGTTTTAGGATTTGGTTTTCAGTGAGTTTTTCGTCCAGTGCCGTGTAGACCTAGCGTTAAACTTGGTAAGGTTTGATCTTACTAGTTAACGATGTGTTCTCATTTCAAACATATATGGCATTTTGATAGGATATGTCAAATGTCTGATCCTACCTCCTGGATCCTCACCTATTTTGAGAACCGACCCCAAAACACAGAAAAGATTTCACATTCGCAGTATTCTCTGTTCTGTTCTATGGGAGTTCACATCAGTGTGTCTGCCTTTACTTGGAATTCCCATTGAAAGGAATTAAGTGAACTGTGCAAATGCAACTCCTTCTCTGCAGGGAGACTTTCTCAAGATAAGAGTAGGTCCCATTGGTGGGAAACACATGTAACAAGAAATTTATGGCATATTATTGATTGTTGATTTAAAAATAATTGCATGAATTGACAATACCATCAAGATGATATGGCCATTAATATTGTTTCGTAGTGGCCACATGGTCGTACCAGTGTTGACACAAGTGTAGCAGGCCTCGGCGGTTTGTAGTCACATCACAGCTGCGCTACAACTGTGCCGTAGCTGTGATGTGTATTCTTGCCAGTAAAAGCTATACATAGGCCTTATACACATGGTAGAGTTTTGTGCAGGAGGGTGAACTGTGGCACACAGAATACCTTGTGGCTTATGATATTGTTGTATGGTGCCATTGCGTGCTGTATGGCTAAGATATTATCTCCTAGAAGCAATGTTCCTAAGGACTTGTCCCCATGACATAGGTTTTCAGTTGGATTTACAGACGGTTTTCGGTCTGTAAATCTGTAAACCGACTGTCAACCTTTTATACTGATTTTAATGGTAAATCCGTGCAGCAATCCCCACTGCACGTATTTTCAACCGGACGTTTTTTTACAATACTAGTGGTCAAAAAAACTAGAACATGTTCATTCTTCCGCACAGTCTTCGGGCAGAACATGTGGGTACGAAGGGGGAGGGCTTGAATCCACAAACCGCGGTCCCCCTGTGAGCCAAAAAAAGACCAAATACCGGTCGGGATCTCCCATCCGGTATTTGATCTTTGCCGTGTAAATTCAGCCTAACAGAAAATACCTCTTTAATATGGTGTAATAAATTATGCCGTGATCTAAAAATCTGAGCGTGCCCAACTTCCACTCCAAACAACCTGTAGGTTATGCAGGCAGAGCTTTGATAACACAACTTATCTATTGTACAGGGTTTGTTAAATCTATAGAAGAATGTTGGCATGGATATAAATCAACTGGCAATTTAAGTATGAAGCAATTAAGGAACTTGGGGGGCTACGAGGAGAAAGAATGACTTTGTCTTTCAGCTAAAAGTGAGTACTTTACATAGCGTGTCAAAGGTGATGAGTCCGGAGCAATCCCATGGATGAAGAACAATGTCCTGTATTTGTAGCTGCGGTCAGTAACCACAGTTTCTTTTCCCATAATCATGTAACTGCTGAACTGGGTCCCTTTGTCTGTCCTTCATGTGAAGAGTAGGTTTGACCTCTTTCTCTAGTAGTTGGACATGCTAAATATAGAGCCATTCATTCCTTTGATGGAGCTTGTACATCCTGTTAGGTCACATCTATAAAAAATAGGACCCCCTGTTTCCAGGCTTCAGATAGTTCATATATCTACCAAAGCTGTTTAATAGATTCATTGTATATAGGAATTATATGAAGCATATCTACCACCTTTGGATATGCAAGGTAATCATTTTTTTAGGAAGGAACTGGGAAGAGGATGTCAGCATTAAATTGTAATCAATGCCTAAAATGGTAATAACCTGTCTAGGTAAAGTGGTAGAATCTAATGTGTTTTCCAAGTGAAGCAGAGAAAGTCTTGCCGTTGGTAGTTGGAAGGTGCCACTAAAAGTTAGATTACACATTTTTCTATTAACTCTATTTTTAATGTATTTTTTATGTTTTATTTTATTTTGTGTATGTCTCATTTCCACCACGGGATTTCTTGGAGTTACATATTCCCATCCAATAACTGCAAACTGACTCCCTCTGTCAGAAGTATTAACTGTAAGAAGAAGTCCACTGAGGAAAAGTCGGATTAATTATGGAGTATGTGGAAGAAGAACAAACATTTTGTTTTGAAGATGCTTATTTCCTTTGTCTTCTTTTAACCAAAGAGACTTTGCAAATCATGTTGTAAGGCCTCTGCTGTGTGAGTTATGCACAAGGGATTGCATATCCAGAGTATTGCCTTGAAAAACGAAAGAGACACTTAGGGGAAAACAGATGTGTGAGCAAATCATAAACTGCTTCTACTTCGCTTTGTGCCGCACATCAGAGTGTGAAGATGGGAGCTTTTAGCTATTTTGCCAACGGACAATGAGCCAGTTCCAATAATTACATTTGTTTATACATCAGAAACTTATATAGCCGACAGTAGGTCATGGAGCAGGTCCTTCTGGATCATGACACCTTAAGGCCTCAAGAGTTATATCTTCTTGGGAAGCTGATAGTGTTGATCATCAACACCAACCTTGTATGTTCTGCACACTGACTTGGATGTTCATCTTTCTAGACATGGTTCTTCTAGGAACAATTGGAATGAATTATCTACACAAATATGACAATCATAATAGTAGACACGAAATTGTGGCCTTTAATTTACTATTCATGTTCTTAATTTTAGGTTTATTTGTTTTACCAAATTGACCACAAGATTGATGGTAGATATGATAGCCCAAAGATATGTTTAGCCCATGATTTCTTTATGTACGTAGGGGTATTTACTATATGAGGTCTCATCTTTTACCAAAACTGTTTAATAAATCTCTACTTTTCTTTAACACATATCGATGACCAGACTTTGAATTTAAATTTTTATTTAGGACTTTCTCATTATAATTATAGTGATAAGGGCAATGTTTTGAGATTTATGTGCATGAATAGGACATGTTCGCTTGTTGGCCAAGCCAGTTATTTAGAATGCTCCCCACTATCTTTGGTCCATATGATTGCTATCAAATGGATTATTATTCATTTAATAGCACTAAGGAGAAGCACTCATTGGACATACAGCAATATTATCTGCTTGACCATATCACCCAGTTTGTTGAATAAAGCAAGTTAAAGGCAGGGACTGGCTTTTTTTCATCCATAATTTGCAACCTCACCCATAATGACACTATCCATAACTTGGGGATAGTTACGGGCCCGTTTACACGGCACAGGACAAATACCAGTCGGTTTATATTTTTGTGCCATGCACACGGCCGCGGAAGGACAGCTTCCCCCTTCACATTCACTTGTTCATATTCAGTCCGAAAACCGGACGGAAGAATGAACAAGTAGAATGTTTTTCGGGCGGAAAACCCATGCAGTGGGGATTGCTGCACGGGTTTTCCATAGAGCCCCATGTAAAAGTTTGCGGCCAGTTTTTTAGACAGTTTGCAAAACCACAAACCATCTGAAAAACCGGCCGCACACCGGTGCCGTGGGGACAAGGCCTTACCCATAATGACATCATGTGCATCTGCTTATTCTTGTCACGGCCATTGCGTCATATTTTTATTGAAATAAAGCCACCTGTATTGAGTTTGGACATAGTTATGAGGAGTACTGAGAAATTTGGGGTTTGTACATTGTTTGGTTGTGTCCATATGTTGAATTTCCAAGTTAGTATCTCTAGAAAATAGCTGAGGTATTTTGATTATTTACAGTAGCCAGAGCTCAGAAACTGGCTAAAAGGTTCAGCATCAAGGACAAGCTAAGGTTAGTGCAGTGATTAGTGATTGTGGTCCACAAAGTGGGACTCTGGTAGACAGTGTATTTTAGGTTGCCATTATAGGTTGCAGGGATAGGTTGCAGGGCTGTGGAGTCGGCAAGCCAAAGCCCCGACTCCGACACCTCAATTTCTCAAACCTCCGACTCCCGACTCTGACTTGTGACTCCCTCATACATGGCGCATGTTTAAGTGATAACTTTACTGTAGTAAAATGATAATATCAGGCTGTGTATCACCTTATGATACAATAATCAAGCTATTTAGGTAGAACAGACACTGACAAGCAAAAGGTTAACAATGTTTTGATCTTTTGAACATTTGTGGGTAGAGTTGAAGAAAAAGCTGTATTTGTATCCAAGTCCAGTCTGCACCAACATTGTGAATGTGTAGAAGAGACCTGGGATCAGATTTTGGTCAAGATATGCTTGAATCTGATCCAGAGCCCAGAAGGATTCAGGCAGTGCTGAAAGCCAATGGTGGATTTCCCAAATACTAACAAAATAATAAAAATTAACATTTTGATTTTTAGGAACAAAACAGTAACAATGCAGTTAGAGAAAAGAATCTGCAGAACTAAGCAGAGGCTAAATACTTGCAAGTCAAATTTATGTAAAAGATATGTAAGATGACTGTATATAAAATTACAGTAGCCTCATGTACAAAGCTGTAGTGGATGGAGAGATATGGAGCCTGAAATTCACAAGTTCAAACCATTGTTACCATTTTGCTTGTCAGTGTAAAATATATTTATTGGACATGACTTTAGAACACAAAAAAATTGTAAATATGCAAAACACTGCAGGAACATTTGTGGAGTCTCTGAATTTGTTCTGAGAAATAGTATTGCCTCCATCAGATCCTGCATACATGACCTCACATCTGATCTCATTATTTCCAGGCTAGAGAACGGCCTCTCTACACTAACTTGGGTTGGGGGAAAGCGGTGACCACAGGGGCAGCATCTCTAACAATGTCAGGGTATAAAGGAATTGCCTCAGCCACAGTCAGTTTTGATGAATGGTTGAACTCTTCTACTTCCTTGAAAGCAGGTGAAAAATTTTGCTGAAATCTGTTTGCCATGGGGGCGGAATCTTTTCCACTGGGGCAGCGCTTTGCCTGCTCCATGTCATCACTTACACTCCTCATGTGATGAGGCTGAAGATATGGGAGCAGTAGCACTGGCCGGACCCAATTCCTCTTGCTCTTTGCATCGAACTAACTGGACCAACTTATTATATATTTTGGGAGTCGGTCCATTTTATGACGACTCCGACTCCTGCAAAATAGGCACCAACTCCGACTCCACGACTCCGACTCCACAGCCCTGATAGGTTGTCATAGGTTTAGGTTGCCATGATAGGTTATCATAGGTTTAGGTTGTCATCATTGCCATCATAGATACATCATCGCATGTGGAAATGGAGAGCTTATTAACCCGACGCTGATTGTGAAATAATTTTAAGTGTTAAAGTAATAAAGAGTGAGTTCATTAAACATGGTGGAAATATTGCAATGTAAACATTGCTTCTGTATCTAATTCGACAAGACACAACCTAATCAACGTGTTCGTAGCAAGGAAAACCTCTGTCGTGCTGTATGAGAATTGAAAGCACAGAGACAACAAATATGATTTTTTTTATTTCCTGAACTTTAAACCTTCTTCACATGACAGCATATCAAAAGGACAGGGTAGGGTCAAGCTGGATGTTCTCCCGGTGGATCTCAGCTCATGAATAATAGTGAGATATTATAATTCTTTTGTTATTTAGTGACAAAAAGAGATCTAATTCTTGACACACCTACCGGCAGTGTGTTCACTATGCAACCGGCAAAAAATATAAGACAAGGCCAAAGCTTAAATTAAAATCCTTAGGTTCTTATCTTCTTCCCACAGGAAAGCAAATCTGTGTTGAAAACCGTAAAATTAAGAGGAGAGCTAGGATGGCATAATTTAGTGAGAATTCATGGTGCTGGATTTTTGAGCTTTATGACTGGAGGGATAGGCCAGACATGAATAAGATACAGTAATACAACTTCATGTGGGCTATGAGAAAAAGGCACTGGGGATGAAAACACAATTAAAGAACGTTGCTTTTAGGTTTTTGCTTTTCACACGTCTAGATTTTAATATATTGTTATAATTCCTATTAACTTTTGTTCTCTTTCACTAGCAAATTATTATGCATTTATCATTGTCTTAGTACAGATATTAATAGCCACTAATATAGGCTATCAGTGTCCAGCTGCTGGGGGTATATTTACTATTTTGCCATAGGCAAACTTAAACTCCATAAGTTCTCAATCTATAAAGCACTAAAACTTAATTTTTATTATGTATAACACTTAACCTCGATACACACTATTTAAAAACCTGATTTCTAACCTCTCAATTTATCCCTTTCTAATTGTGAAGGAGTAACTCCTTTTCTATGATCAAGTCTGGTGGGACACCACCTATTAACAGGGGAACCTTATATATATAGAGATTTACTAACTCCAATAAGGGATCCAAAACATCCTACTTGGGCAGTCATCCCTAATCCGATGGACATAAAACATAAAAGGTGTCCTTGTGAGACTCTCTGCAGCGGGTGACACTGTAGAAAGAGGTGAGAAATCACAAATTAAAATGTCATGCCTGACCTCCCCAACATGTTTCACCAACCTGCTGCTGGGGGGCTTGACTGCTGTGACCTCCGTTTGAAAAAAAGTGGCGCTCCATTTGAAGAAAGATGTGTGGAGCTGTCCAATCATTGGTGCTTGGAAATATCCATACTACTTAATCTCCTGTCTACTCCACTCAACCTTTTCCTTTGACTATTTGGTTGGTCCATTGAAGTCAGTGGGGCAGGTCCTTCTGAGTCTGGATTTCATGGTATTGTGACAGCTCCATGAAAGGGATTACCATCATTAGAAAAAAGGTCTGCTTCTTGCCAGCCACAGGCTGTGTCTTTTTTCGTGTGAATGGTGATGAGCTGCAGTACCAGCCATATCCCACAGTAAAGAGTGGTGCTGTTTCTTGACAAAGAAAAGCAACTCCTGGACAACTGTTTTATGTTATCTACTGCTAAGTCTATCGTCTGCAGGACTTGTAAAATGCCACATTTTTCGACTGCTTGTATTGATTTCGAATATAGTAACTTTGAAAAGCAATACACTAAATGGTGTAATCATGTGGTTTCTGCTATGCTGTAGTAGTAATGGTAAAAGATTACTAAGGTTGGACCTGTAGACGCCAAGCTATTGAATTACTGCTGCATCTTTAATTATGTGTAATGGCTGTTACTAAGTAAAAGGTCTGACCCTACATCTAACCAAATGGTAGAATAATCTTTTTAAAAACATTTAACACAACAAGCAATTATCCTTATAACATAGATGTACTAGTGCATCTCAAAAAATTACAATATCATTGAAAAGTAAAGGGGTTCTCCAGGACTATCTTTTTATTTGTTATAGGGCTCACAAATGTATTATATTAAATCTTGTGATTCATACTGTAAAGACTCTATACAATATATGGATTTCTCTATTTGACTTAAATTATTGATATCAATTATCTTTTCAGTGATATTCTAATTTTTTGAGATGCAGTAGTAAGTGTTTTTGGAGTACTTATGCATGGTCAAATGTACTCTGCCATGCTATTAAATTGCACCATGCCGTAAAATGTCTACTTTTGGTTGTTTGGATTGTATATTTACTTTTTTAACTTTTCTGTTGTTACAGTCAAACAAGGTCCCAGTTGTGCAGCCATCACATGCAGTGCATCCCCTCACCCCACTCATCACATACAGTGACGAGCACTTTGCACCAGGAGCTCACCCTTCACATATTCCATCAGATATGAGCGCAAAGCAAGGTATGGATTATTTCTCTGAAATGATAAAGTGTTTATTCTTTATTCAAGGCTAAAGAAAAAGCATATCGTCAGACAAAAGGGTGGGACTTAAAGTTCTTCTATTGTCTCTAAAACAAAAACGAAATAATGGCCCATTTATTCTCTGCACCCATATACACCTCTTTATGTTTTTATCATTTGGAATGTCATTTTTATTGATTTCTGCTTGCTATATGTACATATACCAATGTTAAGAGAAGAATAAACAAAGGAAAATTAAAGCAATTAACCATATATACCTAAAACTTGTAATTAGCTTGCCCTCAAGTCATCTTCAAGACACACTCATACATACATATGTGTGTGATATATATATATATAAATAAATATATATAATATTTTAAGTATATAAAAATATATATATTATAATATATATAATATATATAAATATATAATATATATATATACACAAAACCACTGTGTGGGCCCAATTGACCAATACTAGTTCACAGCTGCAGGGTACACTTGTGTGGAATATGTATGTGGCTCATAGAAGTGAATCTTGTATGGTAGGTAGACACTATACTACCTTTACTTTCCACTTTCCTCCCTGTAGGTAAAAGATCAGTTTAGGATCTCATAGGGCTGATGGCCCACAGTACTTAGCCATGCCACTAGACTCTGCCACACAGTTGTCAGCTAGCTGGAGGAGGTTGCTAGGGATGACATGTGTTTGGTGGAGGTATGCTGGCTTATAATGATGGATAAGGAGAACTATGTAGGTTATAAGGCTATGCTTTTGGTGCCAGTTGAGAGTGCATGGTATAGCCACATGCAGTGTCTAAGGACCCTGTATCAGTTTGCATGCTACAAGTAGACCGAAACTTGTCTGTATTGTGGGAGACAAGTGAGGCTGGAGGACAGCCGTGTAATAATAGAAATATATCCACTGCACACCAAACAGGTTCAATGCAAAAAATTATATATTTATTGTGACACTAGAAGAGGGGTCATCATTACAAAAACATACTCAGAAGGTTATGTACATAAAGTAATTGATGTTTTTAGAAAGTAGCGACATTTCAGCAATGAGCCTTTATCAAGCAAACATCTAGAGAGCTGAGGGAAGTAATGTACAGAGTAGTAGTAATGCTGGTAGTGTGTATAGACAAAAAAGAGGCTGGAGTTATATAATAAATGAGTGGCAAAAGGTAATGAGTACAAAGAAATGGCAAAATATATGGAGGTTGCCAATTATTATCATGAACGGCATCAGGGCAAAGGAGAAGCTGGACGTGACGTCCGGGGCTGAAGAGGAATGCCGGTAAGACAAGTGAGGCTGGAGGACAGCCGTGAGCGGTGAGGTGATTAGAGTTCTAGGCATGTGAAGAAGCTGCTGTGTAGATCATCAATGCTATCATTGGAGACTTTGGGCCACATGCATAAAAACTGTTTAGGTCTAAAACTCACTTTGTTGTCCATAGGTTACTGTGGCAAAAAAGTGAGTTTTAGACATAAACAGTTTTCTTATATGTGGCCCTTTGTGTCATAGGTGCTCTTTAAGTAGCTGTTTGGGACACTTTTGAGTTAGGGCTTTAGTCCCAGAAGTGGATAGCTTATTGCGTATGGTTTGGACTGTTTTTAAAGTGGGGAAAGCTAAGCATATTGTCAGTATAGAAGGGATCAGTTTGAGGTGTGCAGCTTCAGGTTGCCAAAGCTGAGTTTTGGGAGCTAGGCCCAATACCGGTAGGAATGTTGCTGGGGCCTAAATAGGGCATGGACATGGAAGCTAGTGCCTTAAGGCCTTAATTACCTGTAGGATTGACCTATGTAAGTGCGGGTCAAGCGTTGTTGGTGTAGATGAACAGTGCATTGGCGTATTTGCAGGGTGGACGTATGTTGAGAGTAACCCTTATTCTGAGTGTTTCATCTGAATTTGGGTGCAATTTTTACAGTTTGAGAAGCAACTCTAAATTGTTGTTTGTAACTGTTAACCTTTGTTCTAGGAAGTTCCATCATGTCCAACTTTAGTACCACCTAGTGTAATGTAACTATCAAGCTTTATGTACCAGTTCTTGAAAAAGAAAAAAAAAATGTTTGTGTCTTTATTTAAGGGGAAACACTTGGATCACAACCTTTACACTGTATTATTCTTCATCTTTTTTTCACATTAAAACATTATAGTAGTAAGACAGGTATTAATTTCTAGAGCAAAATATCTTAATACCTGTGAAATAAAATTTTGATTGTTAAACTTAACTAAATTGTAAACTGAGTAAGAAAATAAAAAGAAAGCAAACTAGTTTATCATTCTTCAAGCTACTAACACAGACATCTCTTTTTAGTTAGCTCTATCTTTGACCAGAAATTCAATATACTAGTGCATCTCAGAAAATTAAAATATCACTGAAAAGAAAGAAACAATTTTTTAAGTAAAATAGAAAAACCCATAATTTTATAGACTCATTGCTGTATGAATTACAAGGTTTAATATAATACATTTGTGAGCCCTATAACAAATAAAAAGATAGAACCCTTTTACTTTTCAATGATATTGTAATTTTTTGAGAGGCACTAGTATTAAAAATTACCAAAAAATTTTTTACCAAAAAAGGGCTAAGTAATATCTACAGATTTTGATATAATTTTGAAAATTTTCAAAAATCTAAATTATGGAAAACTATATTAAAAGTGAGAGCAGTCATAAAATATGCAAGCAATCATACGGGTTAAGCATGTTGATAATACTATTACCCTTCTTATGAGTGCATTGAGCTTGAGAACTATGGTGCAGGAAAGCTGGCATCCATTTGGGAATGGGATTAGATGTTTGTGGCGAGGTGCTTGGTCTACTTCTTGTATGGTTTTCATCCTCAGCACAGTGAAAGAAGATGTGCAATTTCTTATGGGATTTTTCTTCATATGATTTTTGTTCTACAAGAAGTACTACCAATGCAAAACAGCTTGACCTTGCCGCCCAAAGGCGTCAGCTTGATGAAGAGCTTAGTAGAAGCTGGAGTGACAATCGGGAGCCAAGTGAATCATATCAAGAGTGAGCATTAGAAGCCTTAAAATGATTCATATTTCCCTGTTTCCCTCGGGGTTAAACGGAGAGGAAAAAATGCAATGCAACCTTTAGGGAATGTAAGTTAATGGACAAGCCCTAATGTAATGCACCTAATCTATGCTGTATTTAAGCCTATTTTGGGCAGCTGCGTTTTTAATTTTTTTTTTAAATTTCTTAATTTAAAACTTTCCATTAAAACAACAATATCAGAGAGTATCAAAGGGTACAATGAAGCAGTTTATTTTTTTTTCGGGTTTAGTTAAACAGATCTCCGTAGGTTCTTTGGCCCGGGTATTCGTGTGTAACTTAAGGGTTAAAATCAAAATCAGAAATTGCCTAAGCACCTTATAAATGTAAATTTCATGGTTATTGCATTATGCATGCTGTTCATGTATATTTTTCCTCATCCATCAAAAAATAGAACAGAACTGGAGGACAGTGCTAATCCTTGAGGGGGAAAGGAAATTTAAAGCCTCCGGGGAAAAAAACAGAAATTACCACTTCTTTGCACTGGAACCTAACATTATTTGACGTACATTACATTTTCAGCAAGAAAATGAAGTATTGATGTGACTGTCCTGTGACTCTGCCTACCGATAGATGCACGTACCTACTAGGTCTGTGAAAAATCTTAAAGCAATTTTGCTTCTTAACAGGCATCATAGCACCTCAACCCCCCACTTACCTACCTTCTACCCCTTGTTCCTGAGGGTTTTGGGCCAGAGACCCCCTCCCTTTGGCTGGGAATTTTTCCGGGAAAGCTTTAGATGTTCAAATTTTGTACTCTACTGTTGTGTCCAATATTTCTAATATGACAGGAGATTGGTGCACTCACTTTGATTTGTTAATCCAGAAAGTTTCAAAATCCAGCAATTCTTTCCAGTATGATCTGCAATATGATATGGAATGTAACAAATCAAGAAGTAGAAGACTGAGCAAAGAAAAACAAATAGGAATTTAGATTAAATAAAATTTTAAGCAGCAGATTGTTTGTAAAATCAGATCTGTCAGCATGCTATGTGCTCCGGTTAAGAGGCAGCAAATTAAAGGGGTTGTCCACTTTCTGTTGCTTTTATTTATTATGTTTATTATAGGAAAATTCCTAATATACATGAATTAAAGGTTTTGTTCATATACCTTTACCTATATTTTATGCCAATTGAGCAGGACAGTAGAAACCCATCTCGAAAAAAAAATAGGTACAGCCAAGGTTCCTCCATAGTAATGCTTCCATAGACTAATAGTATGGCTTAAAGGAGTTGTCTTCCTTCAGAGTTTCCGAGAATGCATGAATGAAATACTCTGTCACTTCCTGGTTCAGACTGACTCATTTGCATACAGCTCCCTGCTTGTACAGCTCTGTGCCATGCTGTGCTTTCAGATACTAATTAGATCAGATTAGCTTCTCAAACTACTAACAGGACTTCTTATCTGATCCCCAAAACAAAAGCCCTAATTACAGTTCTGTTTATTTTATATAAATCAAGCTTTTTACTGCTGAGCAGCACAGGACACTGCAGTGACCTGTGTGATGACATCACTCACTGTTATCTCATTGAACAAACAGCAGGGGGAGGATTGTTTACAGGTTGGTTACTGAGGGAACTGAAATAGCCAGGGAGGTCATAAATTCACTTGTATCTCCTTAGGGAAAACAGAGGAACAAAGCAATATATTTGGAAAATGTCTTTATTTTGTGTTCCCTACAATTTGAAAGCTATTCTTTGTAGCGAGACAACCCCTTTAAACATGGCATTTCTCATGTGACCTGCTGGCATTCAGTTAGCAACAGGGTCACATGACATCAATGGGGTAACTGAACAGGAATAGTATTATTAATATGGTTGTTTCAGCAACTTCTTGACTGTGTGAATTTACTGGAATAACTGCCGTCTCTCTGTCATGATGCCAATAAAGTTAACTGTTAAGAAAAAATAACACATGACTGTCAGTATGTAACATTGTCATGTCGTTGTTAATAAAGTTAAAGGGGTTCCCCAGGATTATCTTTTTATTTGTTAAAAGGGTCACAGCTGTATTTTATTAACTTTGTATTTCATATTTATTAAAAATTATTTACCTGTCCTGCTGTGCAGAACCAGGCAAATAGCCCTGTCCTCCCTACCTCTCTATATCCTGCAAACCATGTGAAGGCTCCCGTCACTTACCCTGGCCGGTTTGCCCCAGTTCCGTCCGCAGACAGGAAGTGGGGAAACCGCCATCTTTAACAATCGCGCCCCCTAGTGTCAAGCACCATAGGGGGACTAAATGTTACAGTAAAAAAAAAAAAAAAATTTTTAAAGTAAAAAAAAAAAAAAAAAGGATTAAAAGTTCAAATCACCCCCCTTTCTCCATTTTACAAATAAAATCATTAAAATAATAAAAAAGTTACACATATTTGGTATCGCGGCGTCCGAAAAAGTCCAATCTATAAAAATATAACATCATTTGTCCTGTACGCTGAACACCGTAGAAGAAAAAAAATTCCAAACGCCAAAATTGCTTTTTTTGGTCATTTTACTCACTCAAAAATGGAATAAAAATGATCAAAAAAGTTGCATGCATTCCAAACTGCTAGCAATAAAAAAGTACACTTCAGCCCGCAAAAAATGCCCCCTCACTGACATCCGTAGGTGTTAGTACAAAAAAGTTATTGGTCCGACAAAATGGCGCCGTGCGCAAATTTAAAAAATAGAAAATGTTTGGAATTTTTTACGGTACCAAAACATAACGGAAACCCTACATGTTTGGTATTGACGGATGCGTAACAACCTGTAGAATACAGATAACACATTATATTTACCGAAGATTGAACGCCGTAAAGCAAAACCCCCCGCAAACATGCGACAAATACATTTTTTTACACAATTTGCCCACTTGGAATTTTTTTGCGTTTCCCAGTATATTCTATAGTATAGTGAATAACACCATTAGAAAGTACAATCTTGTCCCGCAAAATAAAGCCCTCATGTGTCTATGTAGGTGGAAAAATAAAAAAGTTATGGCTTTCAGAAGGCGAGGAGGGAAAAACAACGTGTCACCAAAAAAAAACGCCTGGTCCTTAAGGGTTAATGCATATTATTAGAAATTTATGATTCCAAAATATGCCAAATGTAAAACATTGTAAACTTTTTTAAATTTAAATAAGCTGCACCAAAAAAATACTGGTTCCACTTGGATAATAGAGCCTAAA